>VUQK01041566.1:0-26207 GCA_015106715.1 Bujurquina vittata
GTATAGGTCGCAACAGCCAAAAAATGCATAATAAAGAAGAAAAAAACATATATAAGTCGCTCCAGAGTATAAGTCGCACTTTTGGGGAAAATTTATTTAATAAATAACAGACATTTCACCGTGAAAGGCAATTTATAATAATAATGGGTTAGAGAACAACAGGCCGAATAGGGGTACGTTACGCGAACGTAACACATGACGCATAGACAACAAACTGAGTACGTGTCTGGTGTGTTAACATTAACAGTTATTCAGATAACTATAGCATGAAGAATATGCAAACTAGTTAACCAAACCATCAATCTCACTCAATGAATTCTCCGTCCTCGGTATCACTTCTAAACAACTCCGCCAACTCCGGAGGTAAACGAAGCGCCTCTTCCGCTTTTGCGTCGTCAGTTGCAGTTTATTCCGGCCTTTCCGGCCTTCCCGACAGGATGGTTTCGGTTGTCACTGAAGCCCATGCTTTGTCGATACATCCAATGACTTCCAGGAAAGTTGCGTGGCGCATTGTCGTGGTTGCCGTGAAGCTGTGCTCTCCATCCATCATCCACAGGTTACACCTGCCTTAAAGCTCCAAAAACTTTATAAGCAATATGTGAAAATGCACCACTGGGCAAACTTTCTTGCCATCAGCTGAACTTTAATTTATTTTCATCCAGCACATTTTTAACTTTGACATCATCAACTTGGCAAGTCTTCCATTGACATTTTTTGCTAACTTTCCTAGTTTTTCCAACTCAAGAAGCCATTCCAGGAAGTTTTTCCCTATCATTTTAAAATTAGGATTACATAAATGCACTTGGTCACATCAAGTGTCTTTGTAGCTACTTTGCTAACATTGGCAAACCCACGGTAATGTTTAAATGTAATAATTTGTCAGTGTGTGCAGTTAGTATTCTGCCAGTGCCAAATGTTAGCCGGGCTTCTATAGCAATTTTCTCTAAAGTCCTCTCAAGATGTTTCTGTCTGATGGCCAAAATATGTAAATAAGTTATTATTTACATAAATTATTATGTATAAGCTGTTTATAAGATTTTCTATTTTCACTAATTTTCTATTTTTCACTCATCTAAAAATTGTCTCTACTTATAAAAACAGTTATATTTAGCTTCTCATTAATTTGAACAACTGAATGAAACTTTTTTTTTAACTTCCCCCCAGTTTTTGGCTCATGGAGCCATCGCTGTTTTGACCTCACTAGAGATGGCAGTAGATGGGGACTTAAAAGGGGAGCACTATATTGAAATCACAGACTATTCTCACAACCATGCTTGATGCATGATGCTTTGTCTTTTCTTCTCCCTCTGGCCTGTGTAGATATCTCATGCATGAACCTTGCAGCAACCCAACAGCGCAGCAGCTAAAGGCATCGCTCACAGCTCCTCTATGTGTGTGTGTGTGTGTGTGTGTGTGTGTGTGTGTTCTCACGAGAGAAAGCACAGCCCTGCTGCTCTGATCCTGTTGGCTTGAGATGGATCTGGAGCCTCATGCTACAGCTGGCTCACTGGCAAGCTGTCTACTGCCAACTGTGTGCATGTCTGTGGGTGATCCGAGCTGCTTCACATCGAGACAAAAAAAAAACAAAAAAACAACAAAAAAACCACCTACTACTGTACCAGTGAGTGTGTGTTTTCACTGCATGCACACTTGCTCAAAAGACGAAAACCACCAACCACTTGCAGCATGAGGGATTTATTTCACTTTCAGATATTCAGGACATCAAACATTTAAGGTCTGTCATCTGAAAGAAATTCCACAATATCGTAATGCAAAATAGTGTAAACTCTGCTAAGCACTTGAAAATCATACCTGATTGCACAGTGATATCTAATAGAACTGAAAGTTGATTAATAAATTCTGTTAGTGAAATATTTTTTCTAAAAAAATGGTCCACCTCTAATAAAATCACAGGTGCTAACAGCTGTATTTCACAGATATCTGCATTTATTGTGATGAATCAACAACAGAAAAGAAGAGGAGTTTGCAAGCTGTGCTGAGTGAATAATTGGGTTTTGGTTCCAGCCCACAAATAAAAAAAAAAAGGTTTCCTGAAGTAAGGGCTGGTACTGTATGCGTCTTGCAGCATGCACGATTCCAGTTCTTGAGTCATCTGCTAGCATGTTGCACTGTAGGCACCACAGAATAAGCAGCAACACGTCAGTTTTAAATAAAAATGTAGGATAAAGCCAGGTGTGTTATACTAGAGCTCATTTGGGGGAAGAAGGAAAACTTCCATCACATTTTTCTTCTTTCTTTTCATTTTTAAGGGCAGTACAAGTATATTTTAAATGTATTTGAGAGCAGACTTGATGATGAAGTGAAGTATCCTGTATTCAACATGTCTCTTAATTCTATACTTTAGTTTTATTTCCTAATTAACTAACTACTAATTAATTATGAAGCATTAACTAACACAATCATTTTCACACTGCCCTCATTTTGGCATTCTTTAACTTTTTGGGGGTAAGATGTTTCATTGGTTTCATTAAGAAATTAGAGCATTCTTTGAGTCACTTCTGTTGATGAGTGGTTGATGGAGTAATTATGGTTACTTGATGCTTAAACATACATTGGATGACACCTTTCTATTTGCCACACTTCTGCCTCTCTTTATTGAAAAATGTATTCAAATGTCTTTAAAATCAAAGAAAAAAATCTGAATTTTTCTGCATGTAATTACGTTTTAACGTCACAGATTGTCAAGGCTCATAATGCTGAAACAATGCATGCAATAAGAGAAGTAATTGGCTGTAACGCCATTATTTTTGGGGCTATTGACGTGATTTTGTTATCAAAATTGATCTTCCTCCATGCTCTTTCTATCCGCTCAGGTTTCAGATATAACTGTATTTTTTGACAGTCTTTAGTCCCTGTTACATTTGAAATCTTGTTTATGTTAGATTTTTGGTGTTTATTTGTATTTGAGTCCCTGTATAGGGTTTATGTTCCTAGCCTCCCTCAGTGTTCCCCTCTGTGAAGTTTCTTTGTATTGCCTCTGTGTTTAGTTTCTTACGTTCTGTGTTTAGTTTGTTTCTTTGTGTCTCTGGTGTCTTGTGTTCAGTTTTACTTATTGTGTGTGATTACCCTGATTCAGCCATGTCTTGCTTCCTTCCTGTGTCCACTTCTCTAATTATCCCCATGTCTATACAAAGTTCAGTCCTTTTCCTCAGTTTTTGTCTTAGTGTCTGTGTCACCGCCCTATCTGCTCCCTCATTAGTTTCCCAAACTTTAGAACTTCACTTGGTTTCCTCTGTGGATCTTTTGTCATCTTTGCATCAACCTCAATAAAAGGCTCGGTCTTCTGCTACTCCTGCCTGCCTTTGTGAGTCCTGCGTTATGGGTGCTATATTCAGCAAATCCTGACATGGACATGTGTCTAATTACTGCTGAATAACCTGATTTATTATAATACAGCATATTTATTAGTAGATTCATATTTTAAATCTGCAAAAATAATAAGTAACCAAAGCCTTACATTAATGCTATGAAATACAAAGTGCTTTTCATCAAAAGAATCGGAGCAAATGTATTTAGTTTGGTCCCATCATTCGTGCTGTGCCATCTCATACGATGACACGAAATATCAAAATATTAACATTACTCCAGCCCAATGACATTCATAGAGAGGTAGTAATGTATTTGCATGGACACACACAATGCAAATACGCTACCTCCGTTGCCTCATCAGACACTGATTTACAATCTAACGAGCTGCCTCTGGTTCACATCCAGAGCTCTTTTAAACGAGGCAAAGCTTCTCTGAAAAGAGACGTGCGTCTTTAGCTTGCTTGGCACCTTGTTAACATTAGCCACCATCTCCATATGACACACTGAGGACTTTGTGACACAGGTAGCTATTTTGTAATATTGTCTGCTGAAATTAGTGTACACAAAGTACTGACACAGCACATTTCCTTCCTAACTTTTGGTGACGTTTTTTTTCCTAGCAAAAATCACGGCACACCTGGAGTACATATGTAAGTGTAATGATGAAGATTAGATTACTGAAATGTAATTTCACAAACAATTTTCAAAGCACGGCAGCATGGTGGCATGATGGCCATCTGGAAGGCTTGGGTTTGATTCCACCTTGGCCCGGCCATCTCTCCCTCTCTCTGTGGAGTTTGTATGTTCTTCCTGTGTCTGTGTGGGCTTTCCCCCGGTACTCCGGTTTCCTCCCACAGTCCAAAGGCATGCACTTACTGGGGTTAGGTTAACTGGCCATGCTAAATTTCTGATAGGTGTGAATGTGAATTGGTTTCTGTCTCTCTGTGTTAGCCCTGCAACAGGCTGGCAACCTGAACAGGGTGTACCCTGCCTCTCACCCTATGTGAGCTGGGAAAGACTCCTTCACCAATAAAAATATCCTCAGTTATAAACCACAAGCAGAATAAAAGAAACAATTCCTAAATAATTATATCATAAAATCCTAATTGATTAAATAAATGGATTTAATATAATAACATAAAAAGCCAAAAACATAGCTTTCAGTATGTTATTAATAATCTATCATTTAATTTTACAACCTCTGTACTGCCTCTCTCCACACTGAGCTTGAAGTGTGTGCATAGGCAGGCAATGTGGTCTTGCAAGTGTTTCAATTGACTGAAATCATTTTTTAAAAAACACTCCCAGGCAGCCCCAGTGTGCCATTCTTTCACACGTCATGCCATAATCAGGGTGAAGGCCCAGGAGGAACCCTGTTGATCTGTAACCCTGGTTATTCCAGTCAGAACTTCACCCACCTCCCACTAGCATTCAACTGGAAACCTCAATGCACCGGTGTAATTATGGCCAAACAAGTCCCATACGTGCACACAGGACCAACACAGTCAGACGCAAATGAGTACACACTTACCCACACACACACGCACATGCATGCACACACACACTTGAACCATGGACGAATACAAGCTCACAGATGCACGGGTATTAACACATCACACTCTTTCAAACATATAAAGGCACACACACAAACACTATAGTTTGTATGGATGAACACACAAACACCCCCTATTTGAAGGGTGTAATGGCATGCTAATCAATGCAAAGCCCTTGATGTAGGGGAGCAGATGGCCTGAGGATGAGCGGCACAGGGCTGACAGGTACATCCCGCCTCTACTTTGTACATTTTCTCTCTTTGTTTCCCTCAATTCTGTTTTTCTTCCTTTGTCACACTATTCACATTTCCCACAATATTTCTCCTTTTTTTTCCCTGCACTGCATTTTTACTCTCTCTGCCAATATTTCCCTCCTCTAATCTCACTATTTCGCCCTCTTTCATCACTACGCCTTTTCACTTGACTTTTTCTTTCGTTGTTCCACAGAGTTGATATGAATAATCAACAGCCAATGCGAAGAGCGGCTGAAATGCTGCTTTGCCTCTGAAGTAGTAAACAGTAAAATGATGTCTGATGTCTTGAGGGCAGCGCTTTGGAAAGCCAAACTATAAACCAAGAAATGGGAGTTTAAGAAAAAAAAAAAGAAATAAAGTACCTTTTAGGGTTTTTTATAAAATAAAATTTTTAAGAAAGCAAATGTCAACCACCTACTTTTAAAGACACTGACACATTTCAACTTTTCCACCAGCTTGTTGAGTTAAATTAAATATAAATGCATCAAGCTTCCATTGAAACAGCACGGCTTCCATGCAAACGTAGGTGGTGTGATGGAACTGACATTTATCAGCTTTTTAAGGTTGCATAATGAGCTTTTAAAAAGAAGAAATTAAGCTATTTTACTGCAAGCATATGACTAATATTATATAATAAAAGCTGATATCAGTTCATCATTAAAGCATAATATAGACATCCCCTCTTTCCTTTATGTGCAACCAAAGTTTGCACACGAAGCACTTTCCCGCAATTTAAAACCCTTTAAAGCCGTCACATCTCAAATTTGTATCCTTCATTAAGCTTTTGAGTGTAAGAGAGCATGATCCACTGTGGAAATACAGATCAGACACTTAACATGTCTGAATCACTTTCTCCCACCACTAAAATGAAATTGAAGTGACTTCTATGATGAAACCCGGTGAATCACAGGCATCTGTGAAAAGAGTGCTCTGTGAGTCAACTGATCATTTACATTTGACACCTACAAAATTCTTCATGTTTGGCGGCTCCTGGTCAAAAAAACAAAAAAAAAAAGATGGTTCAATGCAGAAGGATCTGCATATCCCACACGCAGCACAGACAAGGATAAAACTACACGGTGATGGATGCATCACAGAATCTGGCCCACTGCAGGCCGACACTGTCCAAGCATTCAGCAACGCTCTGTGCTTTCATGAAGAGCCAGTGCAGCATAACGCAATTAACTATTCACAACAGTGATGCAATAAGTCACAATAAGCTCTGAATGTTGCACTGCAAAACTTAAAAATGGCAAACGATGGCACGAATATGCGGAAAATAGAGAATATCATGTTATCTATGTGCCTTTACCATTTCATAACCTGTTAAAAAGCAATAATGTAATATATTACTTTTAAATTGTTCTGAGGTCGACATCATATCTTTGTGGCAGTTCTTTAATCAGACATTATCTGGCACGACAATTTAATTAGGTTTTAGTGAGGCAGATTTCTTTTGTTAATAGCGCTTCATCTTTATTTGATCCTCATTATCCAACCCAGGTGACACTTTATGATAATCACCATTATTGATACATTGTAAATTAATGTTTAAGTTTTAGTTAATAGCTGATATTTTCAACAAAGAAATAATTTGTAATAACTGGTCCACTAATTTTTAGCAATATTATAATATATATTTGTCTGTGTGATAACTTTGTGCAATAAAAAAATCTTTAATGAATTATACCCGAAGGACACAAGTGCAGGACGCCAAAAAGTTCAGCAGTTTTCATGATTGAGTGCAGCAAGAAATAATTGCAGATAAGTATAGAAGCAGTGATTCAGGTAATCAGGTAAGCAGTCTTTCAGGGACGTTTCTAATTTCGGCGCTGTGGGAGCTCAGAGTACATTTCCAAGATTTACAGGTATTCTTCAAGTAAGGGGCTCACAGGGTTGCTGCACTTTCCTCTCTTTCCACAGGGCTAGTTTTTCCAGTACTTGAGTCTCTGGAGCAGGAACATAATCAGCAAGCAGTGTGAGAGTGGGTCAGGCAGTTTTGTTGGTAAGTAAGAAGCAGACTTTCCAACGGGTTCCCTGAGGGGAAGGAGGAAACAGGCAGGTAAGTAGTGAGATTTTCAAAAATTCAAACAAGCAGGAAAGTAAGCAGAGCAACAAGAGGCCTGAGCTACACCGCCGCATGAATAGGTTAACAATCTGGCAAAGAGTGGTGGTGGAAGCTGGGTTTAAATACTGCATTGATTGTGAATGAGGAGCAGGTGTGCCTGTGTTTCCCGAGACCGCGGCCACCGCTGAAAGAGATCAGTTAGGCTCCAACCATGCCCACACTCCCACAGGCAGGGCAGACAAAGAGAGGAGGGCAGCCAGCAGCCAGCACCAATAGCAGCAAGATTTTTCTTTAAAGATGTTAAGACATCCATCAGCCAAAGACATTGATATTCATTCTGAGTTTAATTTTTATTTACTTATTTATTTTTTTACGTGAGCGCAGAGTTCTGCAACTCCAAGGTGTCAGTCTTGCAGGGACTTAACCTGGTGAGCAGGGTGGGTGGTGAAGGAAGATTGTGTTGATGTGGCTAATCTGTGCAAAGTCTCGGAGTCAATTTTGACCAGTGTAAGAGCCACTTTATAAGGGGTTTGGATTTGAGGTTTGAATGAAGAAGATGAGGCAAGAATGGACTGTTGGCTGTAACATTGTTAATCGGTTTAGAGTTAAAATTTAATTAGCTAGAATTGAAAGTTTAGACTGAAAATTGATGGCTCTTTATTATATTAGATAATTAGTTAATGGTTTAACCTTCCTGTTTAACCATTAGGGGCCGGGTGTGTAAGCCACTTTATAAGGGGTTTGGATTTGAGGTTTGATCGGGGTTGATTGTTCCTTATTAGTTCAGTATTTCCTTAGTTACAATACAATTTGAGAATGGACAGTTAATCGTCTTTGATGCTGCACGCTATGATGTGGCCTGTAATGTCAGTTGGGATGTTAGTTTAGAGGGCAGCACTAGGCTTAGGAGCACACAGTTTTTCTACCGTGTGACTATGTATGAAGAATGTTGAATAAAACCTTAAAATCAAAGAGACTTCTACTGTCTTACATGTTTGGGCTAAGTGGATTAAGTCACTGAGCCTGCGGCCTGAAGCAGTCACCAGTTATATCCCCCGACATTCTGTCCCTACATGCGAGGTTCAGTTTGACACATAAGTTGGTGTTTGGTTTATGCAAGTGTGAGATCATGAAATTGCAGACAAACAAATTGAGTGAACAGAATGGGACTTCTATGGAGCTATCTAAATATAGTTGGAAGTGGTCCAGAGGTGAACAACGACGTGTCCTTGAAGGGGAATTTGACTAATGTGATCATACCTAAGGGAACCAGAGCAGTCATATAGTCCTAGTGACAGTGATGTCAGTATCTGACTATGATGTTGTTACAGTCAGCATAACGTTCTCGACAGCTTCTCCAGGCCCTTTTGTGTCTGTCACATGTGCTCATGGGTGAACCTGCTGTCATCTGTGCACAGCACAGAGGTGGACCTGCCAATTTCCTCCACCAGATTTCAGCTGTGGGTTTTGCCTTGGGGCGGAGTTTGGGCTGAGGTTATCTTTCACCTGTTTCCTGTTCCTCATCTTCTCATCTGCATTCGAAGACTGGAAATGCACCAGATTATGTCCAGATTGTGTTCACCCATGTGAGGTAATAGGCCCCCTATGTTTACCAACTTCATTGTATTTGCCACTCAGAAGAATGCCGTGAGGGAAAAACATCTGCCTGCCCACTCTCCACCATGATAACCCGCTGACTCGGTTTGACCTTTGTCTTGGAAACCCCCCTCTCAGGATCTGGACTAGCAGCCCAACCAAGTAATACTTTTAAATTCACAACCTCCTCATGAGCCTTCCACAGTATCCCAGCATCCACAAACCTCACTCATCTCCTCCCATTCACAGAACTTCCGACCACACCAAAGCTTGAATTCACCTTGACACAAAGTTTTTCCCTGTTTTTTAAATAAACTTTTCTTTGTCGGTGTGTTGGGTCTGAATTTAAAGTCCAGTTTTTCCTTAGTTTGTATGACAATGAAGACTGTTTCTGATTGTTTGTTCAGAGACATTCACACCAGTGTACTGCTGGAGGTCATTTTGTAGCTCTGGCAGCACTCGTCTTGTTCTTCCTTGCACAAAGGAGCAGACATCGGTCCTGCTGCAGTGACACTGACCCTAGCCAGATGAGGAGGGAAAACTGTCAGCAGCCCCCACCTGTAAAACCATTTCTGTTTTGGGGGTTGTCTCATTGTTGCTCTTCCATTGTATTGAAATGAAAGTATGCATACAACGCAATGAAAAGGGAGGGGCCAATTTTATGATCAGGCTGCCTGGGCCCCTCTTACATTGTGGGCCCTGGGACTCTGTACCATTAAAGACCTTGCTCCAGGTGGTCAAAGCTATCAGTGCAATCAGAAAGATTGCTGCCACGATTTCAATGTGAAATTAAAGAAAAACATAGATTTGTAAAAGTCATCTTTAGAAGACTCGCAAAGCAAAAGTAGCCATTTCACTTTTGCATAGATAACATTGAGCAAAAACAAATCTCATAAAATGACGAAAATCAAAGAATGAGAGCTGCTGCAGCAGGTTGACCCTCAGCATGACACCAAGAAAGAGAAAAATCACAGTCTGTGGTTGTTTATTGTTTAGTTCTGGCCAGATAGCAAATATTTGTTGTTCTATATATACGCCACGACAGATAGAATCATTGGTCCAAAGTCATTTTACCAACAAATGGAAGGATTTTGTGACCCAAAGCCATTATTGACTTGCTGAGTCAGCTGGATTCTCACAGGATTTAGAACAAAAAGAGAATCCATCTTCTAGAAAGGTACATTTGCATGCTTTTGATAAACCAGTGGTAAATCTTGCCAAACAGTATTACAACATTAATCGAGCCAGGCGGATTTTATTTTTCCAGTATATCCAGCTCGGATGTGGCTAAAGTACAACTGACCAATAATCAGAAACACGACAGCAGACAGCCATTACAAAACATCCCTCGGTCACTGATCGATAAGGAAAGGATGCAGCCCATAGAGTACCTTAAGTTAAAGTGAGCCAGGCTTGACTTACACCCATAACTGTGGCTCACTCTTCATGGTTCTGGTGATCCAGGGCATATCTTACAGTATAATGCAGTTTTCTTTGCATATATTTCTCGTATGCCAGTCTTGTTTCTCCCTCTCTGCTCTAGCCTAGCATGCTTTCCTTTGGTGTTTGCCCTCAGGCCAGCTCATATTATTTAAAACCTTCTTGGAGCCTGACAACCAATCAAAAAATGACCTTGTTGAACCCATTCTACCCAGGGCATTCAAGACTGTAGTGGAAAGACCTGCGATGAATAGATAAACCATGCTAAAGGAAATCACTGAGATTGGTCGCATCTTCAATTATTATTATGTTCAATTTGAAAAGTTCATTTTTACATTTAGGGTATCTCTCTATTGTGATGTTTACTTTCATGCCAGAGCTTGTGCTTCATGTGATTATGCCAAAAGACAAGCTGTGGAGTCTGGGAGGCGTTTGTTGATGGATGCGTAACACATCAAATTCCATGCAGGAGAGTGCACCTCCCCTACAAAGACCTGCAATTAAAAACTGCCTTGTGAGCTTTCGTTAAGCTTCCACATGGGCTTTAACAATAATTTTCATACTACAGCATTGACTCTCTAATGATAAAAACACATACAGAAATATACGGAAAAATATCTAAATTGAAAACATGACCTGTTTGTGTTGTGATTGCCAAAAAGTGTCTGCATTTTGGTGATATTTTGCCACTGTAAATAATGTATGAGGGTTGTTGTTTGGGGTATTGGTGACTCTCATTGACTTTATCTCATTTTTCCATTTTGATCTCTCACCTACCTTTTTTTCCTTTTCTGTGTGTTTTTGTATGTGTGTGTTATTGGGAGAAACCGGTCGCTAGAGATTTGCTTTAGGACAACCTTCAGGCATCGACTGCACAGTATCTAACACACACACACACACACACACGCACACACACACACACACACACACACACACACACACACTGCAGGCACTTGATATAAATGTTAGCAGGATCACTGAGCCCACACACATGCCCACATGTAGGCTACTGGGCTGAGCCACTCCATTATTCAGCAATCTGCCAACAGGGCCAAGAATGAAGAAGAGGGAGATGAAGAGAGTGAGATAGTATGACAAGCAACTTGTTTGTTTGCCAAATAATTAAGGAGACATCAGTCTCTGCCGGAGCTCCGACTTAAAGAAGGCAGGCAGAAAGAGTTGTAATGATGCTGACAGTTGTGCTGTTTATTCTGTCATTTGTGTAGATTTATTTTTTACTGAGAATAGTGGGCACAGACATGAACAGGAAGGGCTTTCAATAGAGGGACTATAGTAGCCACTGGCCTTCTCTTTATGGTGTGATCATACAGAAAAATGGGTTATCCCCTCTTCACGCTTCAAAATCCTTTTTTTTTTTATCATTATTCACTTTTATTATTTAAGCTTCAGTTCATCACTAATTTTATTGTTCTTATATTGCCAGAGACTGTCTCCGACATAAGAGCATAGCTAACTAATATGCTTCTTTGAGTTGTGTTAGAGTTGTTAATATACAGTGGAGTAGATGCTTTTTAAAAGTACTTTTCCTCGGTTTCTGTTGTCAGGCTATATTCTGTACAGCTGGCCTTGCTTTGACACTAATGGGTGACTGTGTCCAAACTTTTGTCTAAACTTTTGACTGGAACAGTGTATATTTTAAAAAAAATCCCCACTCACCCTGCGGGCGTTCTTGGTCCTCCAAGCTCGAGTTCTCTACCAGAGACCTGGAAGCTTGAGGGTCCTGCGCAGTATTTTAGTTGTTCCTAGGACTGACAGAGGTCTTGGATTTTGTTTCTAGAATCTGCTGAAACAACTCTCCACTGCCTCTAGTGTTCTGGTTACCACAGGGACCACAGTTACCTTCATCCTCTCTTCTCTCAGCCCTCTGTATTTCTTGTGCTTTTCATGCTCCTTCTTCCTGATGTTTAGGTTAAGATGTTAAGATGTTCTTTAAACCACCTCTTTTCATTGGCCACAGTGTGAGAGTTGATTTTTATTTTATTTTTTTTAGTGTTCGTTTCAGTGGTTTTATATTTTTATTTTGTTCTTCAACTTAGCTTAGCAGTCTCACATTGTTCAGCACTTGCTGTTTTAAAATGCTATATAAATAAATTTGGCATGCCTTATGTTGGTATCACCTGGTATTGCTGCATCAATCACTATGGCTTTCTTCCTCTTCTTGTCCACCACTACTATGTCTGGTTGGTTAGCTATCACCAGTTTGTCCGTCTATATCTGAAAGTCTCACAGGATCTTAACTCGGCCATTCCCATTCCATGCTGACCTCAGGACTTCCAGGCCACACTCTGCACCGATGTTCCACTTGGTTATGGCCTTCCATGTATGCCTTGCTAGCACCCAACTGTTTGTGCTGGATTGTCTCAGGGGCATTTTGTCCTAAACTGGGGAAGTAGAGGGCTCACTGGTGGACACAGAAAGACGGTTACGCAGAGTTTTATTTACAGAGCTGGCAAACTAGGGTTTGGGTAGCAACCACAGAGTCAGAAATTGACACAGGAAACTTAGAAGGGTCCATGGGCACACACGACGGCGTACAAGAGCGGTCTGCACAGGAGCCAAAGTTAGTTCCACAAAGTTAGTTCTAAACAAAAAAAGAGTTTCAAGACTTTAATGGGGAACTAGAACACAATATCTGTTGCTGACACAACAATCTGGTGGCAATTGGGACTCTTCACATTCTTAAATAGTTACAGTAGTGGTGAGAAATTCATGTGAAACCAGTGGGTTATTCAGAGCATTTCTTAAAGGTGAGCACGCCTCCAACACAAGTAGGTTGTACATACACACAGATGCTCACGCACAAACACACACACACACACACATAGAGAAAGAGCAAAGAGCAGGCCAGAACAGGAAGACCCAGGGGCCACAACACATCTCTGCACAGCTGCACCTGGGGTCTTGCCTGGTGTGGCAGACCCCGGCCTCTAGCAACCTTGTTCCTGTGCTGCTGCGATTACTGCCTCTGTGCTATCATTCAATCCAGCTTTGTCCAGCCACTGGTAGGGTTTTTCAACATCTGCCACAGCCACAAAAAGCTGTAAATGTTTTTTGTTGTTGTTTTAGATTCATGGTCAGAATCTGTAGCACAGCTGAAATGAAGATGGTATACATTTTGGGATTCTCTGAATTGTATCCCTACTTATTACAGGTGACATGGCTTTGGTGGCTTCATCAGGTAGGGATGCTCAGCATGCATGGGCAGTGTGTAGGAGAGTGTGAAGCAACTGGGATCAGCACTTACTTGTCTGAGGCCATGCTTCTCTGCTTGAAAACTGTGGATTGCTCCCTTTTGGTTTGGGGAGAGTTGCTGTTCCAAACATCAGGAGGGATCTCAGCGTAGAGCGCTGAATAGAGCTCTGAGATCCCTTTCAGTTGAGGTGATTTGAGCTTCTAATCTACATACTTAGTTGGCATCTCCCTTTGCAGGTTTAACAGGTGAGCCCAGCCGAAAGAAGCCCCAGGTGCACACCCAAAACTCACTGCAGAGAGTATATATCGCATCTGTCCTCTGAATGCTTTGTAATCTTCCAGGATAAAGGACACCTGGAATACTGTGATTAGTCTGATGCCACCATGATTCAGTTTCTGACAGGTGAAAGAAAATGGATGGACAGCGAGGTCAGTGTTGCTGGAAAAAGAAAGAACTTATTTAATAAAGATAATGATTTACTGCAGTGTATTTAACTGCTGTGTCGCTGCAGTTAGAATAACACGTTAAAGCATCTTGTGACACATAAGTAGTGTCTAGTAAGTAACATCCTTATGCTATCATTTCTTCACAATTATCTTACAAATGTCACTGCAGCTCCTCATATTAAAATACCCAAAGAATCAACAGAATTATCCAAGGGAAGTATACCTATTAAATCATCCCTGGCCGCAAATGACCAAATATCTCAACAATGCCTCACGTAGTTTGTGCAGTGTTACTCAGAGCCATCTTATATTGTGCCAAATAGAGAATTTGGAATGCCTAAAAACAGGGAGCTGAATGAATGCGAAGAGACAACAGTGGGTGTTTCTTCATATCAAAGCAACTATGGTAATCAGCTGGCTGGTAATATGAGGTTGAGCTGCTCCGGGCTCTGTGGGTATTTGGACCACATTGCTCTGCTACACCGGCCAGGTAAGGCACGCTGCCAGCAGCAGGCTCTCTGCCAAGTTGGACTGGAAATGCACTGCCAGCGTACTGGCTCTGGTCCCCTGTTCCAGTCACCACATTAACCTGTGGATGCTATTATGAAAAAACAGAGAATATAGAGGTAAATGCCAAAATAACCCAAATTCAAATCAAATCTGAAGAACCTGAAGAACATGTATCCAGTGTTTCTGGTTGTGTTTATTAACTGCTGGGTCAGTGACAATATAAAGAGGAATAGCATCAAAGTGGACAGGCAGCGGGCTTCATCCTTTAGGAAGCACAAATGGAGTTGCACCAACCAAAAGACTGGCTGGAATTTTGGCCCACTCTTCTTTACAATGTTGCTTCAGTTCATTGAGGTTTGAGGTCATTCATTTATGCACAGCTCTCTTGAGTTCTCGCCACAGGATTTCAATCAGGTTGAAATTTTGGACTTTGACTGCTAACTGGAACACCTGTATTCTTTTCTTTTTCAGCCATTCTGTTGTAGGTTTGCTGGTGTCTGGGCCACACTTTAGCTGTCAGACAAATGGCTTCATATCTGACTCTAAATCACTTTGGTATAGGCCTGCTGAGTCTGAGATGTAGTTCTTGGGCTTTTTGCAGTTTGCCTTAGCATCGCATGGCCTTTTTCTTCTTGACATGACTATAGGTGTTTATGGAAAGGCTGCTACAATGCTTATTAACCATTATAATCAATGAAACTGACTACACCAGGTGAGTGGTGCACATTCACCACAGATATTGAAATAACAGGTTAGTCTTCTGTTTGTGTTTTTCCACACCAGGTTGACTCTCTTACCAAGTGGTAAAGTCTAAGACTGAACAATTAAGCCATTATGTAAGTACAAAAAACTGCAGTTTGTGGAGTGGCCACATTAAGCTGACTCCAAAATCAAGCAGCTCCCCATAGACTCCCATGTTTAAATGCTCAAAAGTGTAACAACTTAACAACATTAAAAATTACGAATCTAATTTTGAAAATATAAGTTTGGCTGTTTTTGGTCTCTAGAGACAGTTTCCCCATGTGGTGTGGTGGGTGTTTCATTATCTCTTTGTTTATTTTTTATAACTCATCCATTTGGATACTGTTCACATTCAGTGTTTTATGACTCAGCGCAACACAGATTGAATTTTGTTTAGCACTGGCATGTGACTGAGATGACAAAGAACTGCAGAAGTTATGGGTGGAGGTGGAAATGACTGTGTTCACCTTGCAACAAAGTGGAAATGCAGCTCCATCAGGGCTGATGGGAGCTCAGGCTGATAGATACCCATGACTACTGCAGCATCATTTGACCAGAGAGTGAATTGTACCTTTTCCCAGAAATTATACCTGTCTTTTTTTTTCTAAATTATAGCCCTTTTAAAAAGGGTTACAACCTACAATACTTCTAGATTTAAATGTACAGTATGAATATTTTTACAGCACTGTGCTGGATCGGGAAACTGAAGACGGCTTTCCCGGGGCTGCTCATCTGGTAGGACATGTGCCTCCAGCAAACTCAGGCCACAGTTTGCTGTTTTTCACCTGTGACTCATTTATGATTCACTCTATGGGCAACCAATACAAAGATATGTGAAGAATCTCTCAAATCTGAACCCATATTTGTCTATTTTTAATATTTACGATGGGATTCATTTGGAAGAAAATGGATGGATGGAATAAGTCAAAATACTGCTCCTTAATTTGTGGGCAACAGAAGTACATTGATCAAAGTAAAGAAAAACAAGGTCACGTCTAAATAATAAAAATGTCAGTGACTTAGTTTTCTGTGTGGAAACTTTCCATTATACAGTGATCCAGCTCTCTGACCGCTACAACTGACTATACACATATTATATAAACTTCTTGCATTCATGCTTAATGCAAAAGCAGATTTGCTGCATATGAATGTTGGCAGTTGCCTGTTGGCTGCATAAAAATTATGTAAATTGCAATGATGCAGTATCTTTACAAACTGTAAGTTTAAACATCCGTAGGCTGTTTGTGCATATTGGTGATTTGGGCTTGGTTCAGTCCCTCAAAACATAACAGAGAAAATTCCCTGGCAGCTTCTCCACTGTTTGAATTGAAGGCAGTATCAGTGACACACGTGCAAAAATCTATTTTTATCAGCGGAGGTTTTTTTTTTTAATATGTGAACGTGTTTATTATATGTAGCATTTATAGAGATGAAGCTGCTCAACTTTTGCACATACTATCTCAATCAGTCTGATTACTGTGAGAGTTTTCTAAACAATGACCCACAAATTTTAACACACGGATAATGAAACTGAAAATTTTGCAAACATCTTTCCGTATAGTTTGATGTGTGTAGACCACTGCTAACACTTATATGTTTAATTTTTGCCTGAACATGCCTATAATCAGGCTTGTGTGATGCATTATGACTTTAACCTCATTAGGCTTTTTCTGTGTTTGTCTTATATCAAATCAGAGTCTTTATGCTGCAGACTTTTACAGAGGATATAATGTAGTTTTTCTTGAAATTTTATTTAATAAATATAATTTTTGTAGTAATTTGAATGTAATTTGTAGCTTCTGTTTAGTGTTTGCGTTTTGTAAGATTGCATTTGTATTTGTAAAAATAGAGATGTAACAGAGCACAGGTTTTGGTAACAGAAATGGAAGATTGGCAGCAAAAATGGTCCCTTTCCCCCAAAACTATATCAACAGCACTACACGGCTCATTCAATGGACCACTTCACATAAAGCAGCCAGTTAAAACAAACAGTACTTCTGCCGTTATTGTGCATTTCTGATACTAATAATGGACTTTATTACATAAATTGTAGTTTTCTGGTAAAAAAATTAAAAAAGAAGACTTTTAAAGAAAAAAAAGACTTCAAATAAAGACAAGATGTAGACTTAGTAAACATAACGGTAGTAATGTTAAAAACTTGAGGTGAGCTGTCTTAACTTTATAAGCAGCCAGCTTAATTTAGCTTAAAAATTTGTTCATCTATTTTTTTTTACATCAAATTATTATGGTTAACTACTGTTGAAATGTGAAGGACAATGAACACCAGGTGACAGTTCCAAAATTAATGGAATAAAATGCAGTCATGTCACATACTGACCTGTGCAAGTTTTGAATTTGGGATGAATTTTAGAAATCATGCCGGCTGCAGCACTACATTAAAAGTCAGACAAAGAGACCGGTCAGCCTCTGGTCACTAGGAAAAAATGTGCATTCCCCAAACTTTGGCAAGTGGTTGCTGGGAGAAATAATTCACAAACAGGGTCCTGCACCAAAAACCTTCTCGCGATCGCCATGGTTGCCTGTAGTTTGCATGGAAGACAGATTTGTCTGTAAATACTTGCTAACTAATCACCAAATGCTAGTGAAGCTTGAAAAAATATGACACAAACCGGAAATGTAGAAAAGTTGCACCTCACCATTAAACCAACATATTTCTAATGTGCAACTTTTACTTTGAAGGCAAATTAAAAGGTTTCTGGTTTATGAAGCACTATTTCAGTTTCACTACCACTTACCGAGTAGTTAGCTAGCATGTGCAGACAGCTCAGCATATACAAACTGTGGAAATCTGCTAGCAAGCAATGCAGTCTCTGCAGCACCGTATACGTCTTTGTGACCATATTCACGTAGCAACTACCAGCGACCTTCAGCAACCCCTTGCCAGCTGGTTGGGAAATATGAATTGAGCAACTGATTGCTTCAAGTGGCTCACTCGCCAGTCTTCATGCAATAGGCATGAGGTTTTGCAGTCCATTTCACAGTGACTGCAAACTACTTCCAGAAACCACACACAACTGCTTGCAACAATATTTTTGCCCTAGTTGAACAGTGATTGCCAACTGGTTGCCAACTGGTCTCTAAGGTTGTGTGGTTGGAGCCTTAGTTGTATTTTTTTTTTTTTATCTGATATTGCCCTCCTCAACCTTTCTACTTCAGTTTTCTTTGTAGTTTTTTCCCCTATTGGAATCACATAGAGCATATGCATGCACACCACAAAACGCTGTTTTTTACCATTTAGAAGTTTCAGTTGCTTCTTCAGTGAATCCTTCCCCTGGGAATGAATTTCAGTCGTGGAGTTCTAGCTGCTTAAACTTCAAGCTGGTAGTTTTCCTCTGCAGCCTTTGGTGAGCTTGGTGTAGCCAATAACAACCACCATCTGTGGTCAAAGACTGTGGAGTTTGAGTACATCTGATAGAGGGATGTGATTAAGGGCAACATGGCCAGCAGAGGGAAAAAACACTATTAGAAGCTTCTGACCTTTCACAACAAGAGTGAGCAGATTCTCCACTCATATTGATCACGGTGACTAAAATGTTGTGCATCACTGAAATGTAAGTGACCTATTGTCTGAGCAGTCATCTCTGTTAGCTGTGAAAAGAGAACAGTCTTGATAATGTCCGTCTAGTGTTGAGGCAAATTCTAAAAACCTGGCTGAAAATCATTGAATTTTGTGTTTCATATTAGAAAAGTGAATTGTGTTAAGATCACTTTTTCATCTATCAGTTATATTAAGCTTTTGTTTTCTTCTAGACCACTAAATGGGCCAGCAGAGAGTACTGAATGTCCCTTATGCTTTATTGTTCAAATGCATGTGGGTGGGAGGATTCGTGCAGTGAACTGGAGGCAAGACTGTAAAAGAGCTATTATTATTCCACGAATACAGCATCTGATTACTTTTTAGTTCTTAACACTTTTTAATACTCCTTACTTCAAGGTTACTCAGATTATCTCAGCCAAGCCTGTGAGTGTTTTCAGAAAAAAAAAGTTTGTTTTAATACTGGATTCACTTAATTTCTTCGCTTTATGAGCCACTGCTTGTCATTTTCTGTTCTCTCATCTTTGCTTTCTTTGCTCACTGCCTTTACACATACTCTAACCGTCATATCCTTTCTCTCATGTTATGCTTCTCTTTTTCTCTTAAGCTTTCTGTCCCTTAACCAAACAGTCGTAACTCTGTAATTGGATATGCTGAAATCCTTAATGAAGCAGCTGACGGCCCTCTGGCTGTCCTGTCATCTCCTGCTATAAAGAAATGTGCTGACAGTGTAACATAGAAGTTATGGGGCAACTTTTTGTGTGGCTGCTGTAAAACTTCTGATGTAATTCATTCAGCTGGTGAACAGCAGTACTGTATGCGCGCGTGCGACCGTGCACTTTTGTTGGTGTGGCTTTGGAGGCAGAACATATGCGTGGAAGTGTGTGTGAATGTCTGCTTCTCGTCCGTGAAAACCTGGTATCTCCGAGGTTGGCAACTGATGCGTTTCCATGTACGTTGAAGGACAACATGCTCCTCTGTGAGTTCCTGAAGGCCAGAGAACCTTTCAGAACTCAATAAAAAGGGTCCATAGTATTGTTATCTAGTGCTCCCTGTATTCTGACTCTTTGGACACCCATGATTTCTACCTGACAGCATCACCATGTAACTCCTGGCAGCGTCTAACGGTCAGGCTCATAGTTAATTAAAATTCTAATTAATTCAGATCCAGTTGGCAGTGGCAGCAGTTGCCAGTCCTGTAAGCTTGTTAAGGCTTATACAGTTATGCTACATATACCTTGTGCTTAGTTATTTCTCTTTATATGACACATTTCTTACCGCTGCAGACCACATCTGACACGCTTTACCGCATCTGACATGCTACCGCTTTGGATTTTAAAAGGATAGTGAAGAATGCACCACTGAGGTTTTTATTATTAAAATCACGATGGTGCTCCAGGTGGACCGATGAGGCTAATGATGTGAAATGGCTATGTCACATAATTACAATCAAGGATTTAAGCCACTGTATAAAAGGTGTATAAAGTTTTGAAGCCTTGAGTCTGGCATCACAACCATTTAGGTATTGTGGAGTCAGAAATGACCACGTTTAGACAAGGTAGAATGCTAAGTTATCACCTAATGCTAACTTGTTTTATTAGCAAGAAGAACATGGGTGCACTGTGCAGTTGCCAGTAGCAGCAAATGAATTATGACTAAACCAATAACAGAATTTTACTGGCTGAAAATACCCGAGCGCATACAGTCTGTTGGCTTCCTGTCAGTTTCCTTAAAACGTGCTACCAAAAGGCATCAACACCACAAACACATTCAAAAAGTCCAATTCAGCGAGCAGTTTAGGAGATTTTGTCGGCACTGGGCTGGTCCTCAAAGTGCTCACACTTATAAAGGTGACTTACACTTTTTAGGTACACCGGCTCGTTTGGTTGTTAATATGAGTAACTAATCAGCCAGTCACGGCAAATCTAATCAGTATCTATTCACATGGCAGCAACTTAATGTAGGCCTGGAAAAGATGACGGGGTTCAAACGGAGCACCACAATGGGGATGAAAGGTGGTTTAAATGAGTTTAAACATGGCATATGCTGTTGGTGTCAGATCGACTGGTCTGAGTATTTCAGAAACTGCTGATCGGCTGGGATTTTCCTGCACAGCCATCTCTAGGGTTTACAGAGAATCGTCTAAAAAGAGAAAATATCCAGCGAACTGGATGAAAATTCCTTGTTGATGCCAGAGGTAAGAGGAAAATTGCCATAGTGCTTTGAGCTAATAGGACGGCAAACGTATCTCAAATAACCACTTGTTACAGCCAAAGTACAGTATGCAGACCATGTCTGAATGGGCCTGTGCTCATTATAGAAATGCTCATATAGGTCGTATTTCAGGGTCTGCAGGAACGACTTCTGAATGCACGCCACGTCACACCTTGAAGGAGATGGACTACAGCAGCAGAAGACCACAGCAGCTAAGAACAGGAAACTGAAGCTACTGGTTCACACAGGTTGACCAAAATTTTATCATAGAAGATTGGAAGAATGTTGCCTGCTCTAATGACTATATTTGAAGCATTCAAATAGTAGAGTCCAAATTTGTCATAAATAACATGCATGTATCCATCCTGCCTTGCATTAGCAGTTCAGGGTGGTTTGCTGGTTTAATGGTGTGGGAGAGATATCATTTTCTTAGTACTCACTGAGCATCATTTAAAGGCCACAGCCTACCCGAGTATCATTCCTGACCACGCTCATCCCTTTATGACTACAAAGTACCCATCTTTTGATGGCTCCTTCCAACGGGGTAACGCATAATGTCACAAAGCTCGAATCATCTCAAACTGGTGTTTTCATCTTGACAGTGAGCTCGCTGCACTCAAAAGGCTTCCAGTGACCGCATCTCAATCCAACAGAGCACCTTTGGGATGTGGTGGAACAGGATATTCTCATCATTGATGTGCATCTGATGACTCTGCTTCAACTGTGTGATGTTATCATGTCAATTATGGGGGAATGTTTCCAGCACTTGTTGAATCTGTGCCATAAATAATTAAAGCAGTGAAAGTAAAATGGGTACAGCCCAGCACAGTGAACTTCATATGATCCTTAATATATATATACTTAATATAAGATCCTTCTCTGTACTGATGTCATGAAGGGCACAGTTATCTATAAAGACCAAAACCCTTTTCAAAACCAGGCTGGAACAAATTTATTTCTGCTCCAAAGTTGGTATTTTTCCCCTGCTTTTTTGAATCTGGCTCAAATAGACTTTCAAGCAGTTTTAGTTCTTTCTACCTTCTTTTTTCAGCTCTAGAGGTTTTAGCCTGGAGCTGACGTGTTACGAGAAAGCAAACAAAACATAATATACTTTTATTTTCATTGCATGATGTATACGATAAATTTCAGTTGCAAAACATGCTCAGAATCTACCAAAAATTTCACAAATGAAACATTCTTGCACAGGCACACAATTCCATAATTATTTAAAGGGTGTGTTGCACCAATTAGGATAGTAAATGGATAAATAAATAAATAAATAAATAAATAATAGTGATAAATTCAAAACTTGCAGAGGTGTGTGGCTTCAGCGCTGAGTTCAGTGTGGTGATAGCTTTGGGGTAAAAACTGTTCTTCAGTCTTGTGCTTTGAGGGTTCTGCAGCTCATCTTTGAGAGACGAAGTTCAAACAGTTTGTGTACTGGGTGGTGTGAGCCCTTTATGATGCTGGATGCCTTCCACAGGCATCAGGAGGTGTAGATGTCTTCCAAAGTAGAACGATGCATGTTTTTGATGTTTACTGCTGCTCCCATAACGCTTTGTAGGGACATTTCATCAGCTACTGAGGTTTTCAGGTCTCAATAGGGCAATGGGAAAGACGCCAGAAGCTGTTGGGGCAGATTGACCAATGGCAGATTAAGCACCGAATTTGTATTTATCATCCATGTGAGTTCTTTTGAGATGTGTGTGCCTTGGAACCTGAAACTGGAGACTCTCCAGAGACTCTTTATTCTACTATTGTTAAAGTACAGCGGCTGATGGTCTCCTGCTTCTTGCTAAAATCAGTGATCAGTTCTTTTGCGTTTTTTTGTGTTAAGCACCAGGTTATTCTCTGTGCACCATTGTATCAGTTTCTGTACCTCAACCCTGTAGGCAGCCTCATCTCTATCAATGATCACGCCCACCACTGTATTGTTGTCTTCAAATTCAATAATAGCATTGGTGTTGTGGGATGGTAAACAGTCATGTGTACAGGTGTACAGGGAGTGGAAGAAAGGTCTCAACACACAGCCTTGTGGAGCTCGTGTGTGACTGTGGTCAGTTTGTGTCCACAGGCAGGTGTTGTGCTGCAGGTCTGGCATCTCGGAAAATAGTGTGCTGGGCACGGCAGTATTAAAAGTAAAGCAGCAATCCTGTCACACCCAGCTGAATAAATACTTCAAATGACTCAAAGTGTGTTTGTTTAAACCTATAACCACTTTATCTGTTTTTCCATGTTTTTTAATGTGTATTTTCAATTTACACATAAAAAAGAAAAACCAAGATCATGAATCCAGTGGCCCAGAAAACAATACTAATGCTGCAGTCACTCAGGGGATATTCTGTTACATGTCACAACCCTTTCTGCCCTTTCATGAGTGTTTTCAGATTGGCTGCAGTCAGAATAATAGAAAACATAACTTTAAAAGACACAATATTTTTCATTTATTCCTCAGGTGTTTATTGATGAAACCAATAGAGACAGACTTACAAATAAATCATGCGAAGCCTGTCGCTTCAGTGTGTGTTCGGACTTTTACTCTAATAAAGAGACAACAAAATGGTGACAGAAAAACACAAGATCTGTGTAGAGTGATGAGAAAACCTTTCCACTGAGGTTTCAGCTCTGCTCTTTCAGGTATGTAATTTCCTTGAGACCTTTCTCCCACTGTGTTTTCATGGTCCTCCAACTTGAGAGCTGATGCCACCAGCTGTTTATTTCAATGCACTAAACTCCTTTCACATGTGCACAGCAGGAGTCGATGGAAATGTGCATTAATTTATACTTTCTTTTGCTTACTTTCTGGTGGTCAGAAAGTGCATATCCCCTTTAGTCGTTTAGTGATGCAGGATTTTGGTGCAAAGAAATTCATCTTCTTCCTACATAATCTTGAATAATCTTCAGAAAATGAATATTGCTGTACAATATTGTGTACACGATAACCATGAGTGTGTTATAGTAGTTCTACAGTATGTGTAAGTCATCCGCAGATATGTGAGTGGAGAGTCCAGTCCTGAGCTTTCAGTGTTAATTGACTTGATTAGGTAGCAGCTCTGGCAGGTGGTGTGTGGGAGAGTGGGTTTGGGGGTGTGGGGCTTTGAGTGCTGCAAGTAAAATTAAAACTAAAGCTGTCAGGATGGTTAGGTACCAGTGGTGGTAAGCTGAAAATATGTTTTTGTGGCTTGGGTGAGCAGACACTCAAAATTTTAAATGTGAAATTGTAAGCATAATCCAGACACTGTACAACAGAAACATACATATCCAAGAAGAACATTTGAATGAACTTTTTACATTGTATAGAATTCTCTAAATACTTTTCTTTTTTTATCACATACAATATGGATACAGTACGGCGTAAAGGTTTTGGGCCATCCGTCATTTTTTAATACTTTGGTTCCAAAAAGCCAGATTTTCTTGAGCAGTACTTCTCCAGGCTTTCAAAGTTTTTCTTGGACATTGGCTGCTTTATCACACATTTTTTGTTTAGTCCTTGTACCTGAACCTTTTCAGGGGAATGATTATTAACATTGACCTATGAAGGCAAAAAAGGTACCTACTGTACCTCCAGTGTTATGTCTACACATAACAGACAACTTAGCAAAGAACCAATTTTAAATTGTATCTTTAGCCTCTTGCAAAAGCACATAATTTTTTCTGATTTCTTTACAAAAAATGCAAAAGATAACACAATTTGATGGCAGCACGGTGGCACAGTGGTTACCAATGTTGCCTCACAGCAAGAAGGTCCTGGGTCCTGTGTAATCCACCTTTGCCCGAACCTTTCTGGGAGGATTGTGTGTGTTCTCCCCGAGTTTGTGTGGGTTTTCTGTAGGTACTCCAGTTTCCTCCCACAGTCCCAAAGACATGCAGTTAGTAGGGTTGGGTTGATTCCAAATTGTCCATCGGTGTGTATGTGAGTGTGAATGGTTGTCTGTCTCTCTGTGTTGGTCCTGAGACAGGCTGGTGACCTCCACAGGACCCTGCCGCTTTCCCTGTGACAGCTGGGATAGGCTCCAGCCCCCCCGTGACCCTGAAAAGGACAAGCGGAAGAGAATGTATGGATGGATGAACACAATTTGACAGGCATTAAATTATGGAAGCTTGCTTCTGCCAATAAAATTTTAAAAATTTTGCCATCCATAAAATTTTAAGTTATATTTCTCAAAATTTCAATTTAATAACTCAAAATTTCTGCTTATTCGTGTTTGTCTGTGTGAGTGCATGTGGACAGCTGGGCCTGAGTCTGTGGCTTGCTGACGGTGGGGGAGGTCACCCCTCCTTACCACTCCCCACTGCTCCCCATTGTTCAACACTGCTGCCCGGGGAATGTGGGGGCCCTTGGGTCCTGGGATGCTGGCCGGGTGTCTTGGGGTGGCCTTCGGCCTGCTCCCTTGGCGGCTGCGGCCTGGGGGTGGCTCGAGCCTCTTTGGCGTGCGGGGGGGCGCCGGCGACTCTCGGGCGCTTGGGGCCTCGTGCCTGTGCTCTAGGCTCGTGCTGGGGGGGTGGGGGGTGGGGGTGTCTACCCGGGGGTCTGGGCTACTCACTGCCTTGGACTCTCTGGGCTCCTACCCATTGGCTGTGGGTACTCTGTCCGAGGTCTTCGTCTCTCCTCCTCTGGGGGTGCGCACGGTTGTCATGGGATGTGCGACGTCAGATCTTCTGAGCTCCTGGTGGGCTGTGGATGGCCCGATTCCTTGGGGTTCTTCCTGGCTTACCTCTAGGTCCTGAGGGGACTGGTTGCGGCTTCTTACCCCCATTATTGAGTATGTTCCATGACAGAAGAACACACACACACAAAATTACAACGTGACTGGGTGTATGTGTGTAAATGGATGAGTTGGTGTATATGGCTATGCATGGGTTTGTGCGCATTCACATAGCATGACTCTGTGTGTGTGTGTGTGTGTATGTGTGTATTTGTATGTGTATGTATATGTATGTATCAGTGGTGATTTCTCTAAGACTGCAAGAAGCTCAGCTTCCCCTAAAATGTCAAAAAATAAGTGATCAAATATATACTGTTGTGTGTACATGTCATTGACTAAATATGCGCTACAACGCGCTCAACTTTTGTTCACAATCAGCTTCTTATCACTGGTAACAACGCGGCTTTCCTCTCACTCATTCCCGCAGCTTCATGGTGCTTTGAACAGTGTGGACGCTGAGCGTTCACAGAGGCTGTTAGCGCAACCTAAAATGCAGCGAAACGAGACGAGTCATTGGATAAATGCTGGCCTTTGTCCCGCCCACGGACGCTCAGTGTCTCTGGGGGTCTACGGGGCAGT
>VUQK01041568.1:0-10284 GCA_015106715.1 Bujurquina vittata
ATCATGCAACAAACTGTCTTCCTAATAAAAACAAAAAACAAAACACAAACAAAAAAAATAAACAAAAACAGATAAAACTAACAAACATAACACAAACAATTAAAAATAAAAATAAAACAAAAAATAAAACAAATAAAATATAAATATAAATAAAACATCTCTCTCACACACACACACACACACACACACACACACACAATACACAATAGCTGAATTCAGGGCCACAAAAAGCTAAATATGTGAAAGTGAGACGGTCACATTAATATTTTTATATCATTTTATGACCTGACTTGACTGTGTTTAGGTGCGTGTGGTTTTCTTTATTAGATCTATATTAGATCTTCTTTATTAGCCATAAAAATGGACTATTTGAGCTATTAGTTGGAAAAGATCAAAAGACAAAGATTTGAACATTTGTAAGCATTAAGAAGCTTGATGGCCACAAACAGGACTGCTGCATCTATGAGCAACCAATGGTGAGAGAAAGGATGTGGCAAAGACGGGACGAGGGAGAGAAATAATTGGGACCGAAGAAAAGGAGTATTTGAGTTCAGACACAGAATGATGGATTATTTCAACTGCTGTAACAAAAGAACTTCCCAAATATGGAGTAAATAAAGCAGGTAACTTTTGAGAATATTACCATTTATTTTCACGAGTGAGAGAAATTGACACACACGTGCATATGCAGTTAAACACCCCCATACGTTTCAAGATTTTCATTCCTCTGATATTGCAGGTACATACGCATTAGAAAACCACACAATCAGATGCTAATAAACACAAAATGTGGTAAAAGTCTAACAATATAATATATAAAGAAGAGAATAACTAAGATGTGTCCGTCTGTAAACAACCAGCGCTCAGTTTATTACTCATCATTATTAAATGAAGAAAACAGAGCAGACGAATGAGACTGCCTAACAAATGAAGATAAAATGATAAGATCATACATCTCACCATCATACAAAGGTACATGGTTAATGTATGCATAACTTTTTTATTTATTTTTGGGCATCCGCCTTGTTGATGGCACTTTTTTTTTCTTTTAAGAAATGCTCAAACAGCAGGATGTAGAATTTTTATGGCTATTTTCAGACTGGAACTGTGGGACTGGGTCAAAGCAAACTGCAGTGTGTTCCTTGTAGTGAAGTTACTTGTAATGAATGAGTCTCGGATAAACACACACTTTTTAGCAGAGCACATTTATTCTGGGGTGACAGTCAAAATATGGAATAACCTGCAGCCTTAGTATGACAGACAAAATTGTAAATAAAAACAGAATGATTTAAAAATCTCATGAACTCATAATTTAGTCAGACAATATGAATATTGTAAAAAAAAAAAAGTGTATTTCTCTAATGGAAAGTTGCCTGGAAGGGAAAAGCAGGATAGGAAAAAACTGCAAATGCCACAGAGATCACGATCCATGGGAGAAGTGTCAAGAAAAGTTGATTCGAAAACTCTGAAGAGCAAGGAGCAGACTGAGGCTGGTGTCCGTGCAACAAGACCATCCACCTTACCTACAGCAAATGGGCTACAGCTATCCCAGTATTAACTGTTCCAATATTAACTGTCCCAATATGAAGCCTCTCCTACAGCAGAGGCAACATCAGAAGCATCTTCTCCTGAGCTAAGGAGACAGAGAAAGCTTGCATGTCATTTGGAACACAGTTCAGGGGCTCTGAGCTCTGGTTAGAAGTTTGTGCAAGCTGTGATATTGAGGGTGCCATGTGATCCGCTGGGCCACTGTGCAAGTCCAAAG
Source organism: Bujurquina vittata (assembly GCA_015106715.1). Classification (NCBI taxonomy): domain Eukaryota; kingdom Metazoa; phylum Chordata; class Actinopteri; order Cichliformes; family Cichlidae; genus Bujurquina; species Bujurquina vittata. Next base: position 1,766 of record VUQK01041568.1, read on the forward strand.
CCAGTGCAGTCTCTGTTCATTTCTGCACATATAGTTGTTCCTTTTATCAAAGCATATTCAGTGTATTTCAGGTAATCTGTGAGTTATGAAAGAAAATCAAGTCTCCCCCACTTTGTGTCATTTGTGTCCAAAGCACATTTGAGTCATACCAGATTAGTCTTGTAGAAACCTTTTGAATTCACCTGGCATGTAACACGTGATGATGCACAGTGAGAGGCAGCTTTGAATTATATTAATTTTCTCTCACCTAGTATGAATACAGCTATAAAGCAAACAGAGCCCTTTATGTTGCTAAACCAAATGGACTTTGACCTCATGCTAGGACTGATTACATTAGAGCACATCTCCAACATACGATTACCCTGCTCCAGTTGGGTTATTAGGGAGCATATCTAATCAGAAAGCAGTCGGATTGTTGGCTGTACAGTCGTATGCCGGTGAGTGAACAGGTGAGTGAACAGGTGAGTGCGGTTCTTATTAGGTGAAAGAGGAAGTGATGCTCCTGAAACAGAGTCATTAGGGCCGTAGCAGCCAGTTCTTATTGGGCAGAGGGATGCGGAAAACATACATCCATATTTCCAAAGAGGAAACTACTCAACATCCCGGCTTTGTTTGCTTCCTTTGAGAAATAGATGCAGATCTTTAGCAAAAAATTGTTTCATTCTTATTTCCTAAAATAATTCTAGGTGTTAATGAAAAAGCTGCTTAGATTCATCTAAATAAAAATAGCAAAAATAGACAAAGTACTTGTACAGGATTTACATTTTCAGCTTAGGAAAATGTATGGTAAAAAATAATTTAACAACATAGATAGTGATCCACTATCTGTGATAACTAAGAATGACCCCCCCTCACCAAGATCTGAGATGTCATTAAGACTGCATAGGTGTGGACACATTGTGGCAATGAGATGGAGGGAGATTAGAACCGCAGCAGCACAGTTACAAGTACCTGTGTGAACCAAAGCAAGGACACAGGGAGGTCAGTCAAGATGGTATAAGGCAGATGCTGAAAAGCTGATTATGATGGGACACTAGAAAGCATGCTTGGTGTATGGTCACCAAATGCAATAGTAAGCTGCCACCGGAGGAGCTAGACAATACTGATGACCAGACACTAAAACCTGAAACTCTGTGGACAATCAAGGATCAGTGTTAGTATGCTACCAGTACTGCTAAGTACTCCATCAAGCTCCGCAAGGCAGGGGGTGATGAGTCAAAAGAGAATATAATATGGAAGACATCAAATATATCATCAACAGATAGAGGAGACTGGTGACATGAGAAACCATACGGGAGACAACGAAAAGCTGAGAAAGAGCGCACAGAGGAGGGACAGCATCAGACTGTCCACATCACAGACACGAGTAAGAAGGCAGCAGTGAGTCCACTGATGACCCTGTTATGTACAATTATTTAGCACAATATAGACATATGTTTGCTTAGAGTTCTTTGGTCCTCTCATTTTGTTTAAATAGTGTGCTTAAAACTACACATACACACACACACACACACACACAAACAAAACAAAACTGGAAGTCAGCAGAAACTAGAAGGAAGAACGTGGAATACTCGACGTTGCGCCCAGGGCCCTGGTGGTGGGAGGAGCTGGAATGAAAAGTTTAGTTTGGTTATCATTTTTTCTTAAGTAATTAGTGTCCTGATTAAATTGCCTGAATAAATCTGCTGGGTCACTCAACTTTGAATCAAAAAATAGCCGAGGCTCTCTGAGGCCACTTTCTCCCCTTACAAATAATGCAAAGTGGTTTAGTCTGCCCCGCGCTAGACTTGCCTATACAGCACAGCTAATTTATTCTGTCCAGGCAGCTGCTAATGCACACTGTGAGTCACGTCTTTCTCCGAGAATGCAAATCAAATAATCAAAAGAAAGAAAGGTGAGGAGAGAAAGCAAACTGATGGAAGGCAGCTGTTAAACTAAAAGAAAAGTGAGCCGAGTGCAACTATCAGGGTAAGAAGGGTCCAGCTGTCAGCAATCGTTAAAGACAGTGAGTCAGTGTCACGTGTGTCCCTGTACCACAATTAACCCCATGAAACACACGGAAACAACCGCAACGGGTGGAGCAGCAGCAGCACCCTCACTGAAAGATGTCACACAAGGTGAGATTAGACAGTGGCAACTAAAAATGATTCCATTTCATTTCTATCACTAGCAGCTTCATCTGAAAGCTCAACAGTGCTAACGTCAAGGTAGCATTAAGCGTTATCGTATGTTGAGCCACTGAGGTCAGGTGGTAAGAAGCCGTTGTATTTTCAGGCCCATGAAAAGCGTTTTAAAGTGCCGTAATGACCCTGCTTCTTAAACAAATCCAAAAAGCTAATTTGGCTACATTAAATGAAACACAAACATAGCTGTATATGCCCATAAATGTTTTCATGTATCACTAAGCCACCCAGTACACTGATGTGTATGGCATCTCTGACTTCTGTGTTAAATAACATCCAAGGATGAGGAGAGGAACGATTTCTTAATTTGAATTATTGTCATTTTTTGGCCTTCATGCTTTTGAATCATTACACTTTTTATCTGTTTCTGTAAATAAAACATATTCCTATTGAAATAAAACAAAGACTGATGTCTTTATTATGCAGCATAGTCGCCTAAGCATTTTCTTAAAGTGTTGGAAAACACTTTCTTTAGATTGCTATTTTTATAGCATGAGAATGATAAATACTTTGATAATGCACCCTGAAGCTTAATACTCCGAGCAAAATTCATTTAACCATAAAGTAATTGTAGACAATATTATGTTGAGATTTATGGATATGAAAAAGGAATGGGGCCCACAGACACTGCTTCTGTATTAGACTGAGCGTGCTATGCCCCTGCTGTCCAATCGCAAGACAAGCTACAAACACACAGAGAAGGAAGGGTCATGCTGTGCGTCACACGTGGACTCAATGAGAGATCAGTGAGGTAGAGGCCACATAAGAAAATGACTTTCAAAATCAAACATGAATTAAGAAAGACCAAGGGAAACTTCACACAGACAAACAGGAAGCTGCAGACAGGAACTAAAGGGAAAAAAGATTCAGGTTTTCTCTGTGCAAGAGAAAAGCTTCGACAGATAAGTATGACAAGTTGCACACTTACTACTTCACAGGGCAATATAATGAGTGTGTTTTTATATATGTTAAGAGCCTTTAACGTTATTGCTCATATACGTCTTTCACCAGTCGGGCCCTGAATATATACTGCTGACATTGCACGCCACTCTTTAGTGCCTGCAAGTGTGAGACTCGGAAGGTTTTTTTTTGGTACTGATCGGATTGTGTTAAAAATCAATAGCCTGCTTGCTCCTCTCGCTCTCTCTCCTCTCATCTCATGTGAGGCATAATGGAGGGCCCGACATGGCAGTATTTCATCCGAAGCTTACTGACACCCGGGCTCCATGTAGGAGGGCAGCCCCAGACTCTGACTGTGGGGCTCTCCTGAGGACAGCAGAGGGATGGAGCCTTTAATGTTGAGCAAATCTGTTAAAGGACCATCCATCACTGATGCCCTCGCTGCTCAGACCAAAGGCCACAGCAGACGTCAGTTTCTCATCACTCCATCCTTTCTCTACTCACTTATTTTGCTTCACGTTTTTGGAATTCTCTCCGCATGTGCACCCCTTTCCTCTCAAAACTCCATTCATACACACACACACACACACACACACACACACACACACACACACACAAAGGAAACAATCATTGGGTGCAGAGAACAAGAGAATGGGAGGAATAGAAGAAATTTGCTTCAGTCCATTTTTCAGAATCAAAATAAGTCCCCCCCCTCCTCAGGATGCAGTCCAGTGCCTTCTTATATTTTGACGTCACAGAAATGCAATTCTCAATCCGGCCCGTTCTGCTTTAGCACTCCCAGTAGTTGGCCGCAATATCTCTTATCCACACACACACACACACACACACACAGAGCAGGAGGCGGTAATATATCTCTGGGAGAATTTAACTGCACCGGCACCAACATTTGCATTTCTGTGAACCGAGTGCATCTGATTTATAGAAGCACGGGCCTGGAGCATCTTGGGAAATGAGGCGGGTGGATGGAAACTACGTTTCCCACAGGCCGGGTGTTTTAGCCTTGTCAGCAGCAGGCATTTCAGAGAGGCTTTGCAGTGCTGTTGAACTGCTGTAATCAGAGAGAGAAATACACGAGCCCAAATCCAGACAAATAGATGAAAAACTCAATTCTGTGAGGGTGAATTTACAAGGAGAGACGGCTTTCGTTTTCACTTGCTTTGTTTTGCTGAAGCAAGGTATGAATGGAAAGAGATTAAGGGCAGATCAAGCAGAATGATTTGTTCTTTGTATCAAGCTAGCAAATGAACATCTGTTGTGAAGAGTCAAGAAAGAAACTGTGAAAATAGATTAGAAAAAATAAGGAGAAAGGCCCAAGTCAGAAAGTTGGGAATGATAATTCAGAGACAACAAACTCTTTGTCATGCTTCTTTAGTGCCGTCGTCTCCTCAGTAAATAATGGAGGAAATGAGAAAAAGAACAAAGTGCTTCTGCAGAGAGATTTAACAGTGAGACGGATGAGCAGGAACAAAGGGTACGATTGAAAAGTGACATTTCTGAGTGTGGACAGCCAAATTAGTGGCTATAAGCAGGCAGTGATCTTCTTCTGTATTTACTATATTACTACACAAGCTGTTAACACATCCTGCTGTCTGATCATCTCCACAAGGCTCTGCATGTAGACACCAGAGATAAAATCAGTTATATATTTAAAAATGATCAAACTGAGCTGATCAAAGATTTTTAAGGTGGAACGCCTTCGTGCAGGTTACTTAATGTATAAGCTGACTGTGAATTCATCAACACATCTTAAATCAATATGACGACGATGAGCATTCAGTTCTTTTATTGGTTCCTGCATGTCACAGCCCGCAGTTATTATTAAGTCTCTCTAGAGCTCATAAAGATGGATATAAATTAATTGGATAATGCAAATACTCTGTTTCCTTGGTTGTGGGGGAATCAAAGTGCTGTGGTGTCTTTCTAGCATCACACATTGTCTTTCAGCCAGTTTCATCACTGCTAAAGTCCTCCTCGCCACTCCTAGCACTCTTGCACCTTAGGAGTCCTCCTAGGCCTTGTGAAGCACTTCAGTCTCATACAGGATATCGTGCTAGCTGTGTTTTCCAGATTCTCTGCAAAGGTCAAGATTTTTTTCTAAATGTGTCATTTGGAGCAACAATTCAGTAGTAGAAATGTTGAGAAGATGGCTGCTGCCCTGGTAAAGCTTTTTAAATGAAAGGTTGTCCCAAGACTGCTTCATAATTCATAATAAGGGAACGGTCTTACATTGTAAAATAGTTCCTTTAGAACATGTGTAGCATGAAGGATTGTGTTAATAATGTCAGACAAAGAAAGGCTAAAACTCATTAAGGCTGGCATCAGAGGGGGACTGTGACTGAGGGGGAAATATTTGATTGAATGAAAGTAATTTTTGATTAATGAGCTTTAAAAATGATCATAAATCACTGGAGACAGCTCGGGATCCAAAGTACCAACAGAGATTTAATTTGGGGCTGTGGACATTGCTGGAGTTGATGTCTCCAACAATGTCCACAGAAACATTTTGGTCTTGCTCGCTGTCTGAGAGGCAGTGGTTACTTGATTCCTGAAATCTAAAGAGTTCATTGTTTCAAGCAATTCAGCAGCAATCACCGGGGATTGGTCCACCGGGGCTTCTGCCCGACACACATTGTACCCGACCCCTATGATGCCTCCTGCGGGTGGTGGCCCTACAGGAGCGCCCTACAGGCTCCATGTCTCTTCATTGGGCTGCACCTGTCCAGGCTCCACGGAGAGAGACCCGACCACTAGACAACCAAAAGCTCCATCCCCAGGCCTTGTTCCAGGGTGAGAGCCCAGGAACCCTAACCTGGGTAAACAGTTCCCTTGATATTTCTTTCAAAGGGGTCAAATTGCTCTTTGTCTGGCCTCTCACCCAGGACCAATTTGCCTTGGGGGACCGTACCAGCGGCCAAAAGGCCCTGGACAACATAGATCCTAGGATCACTGGGACAAAGCCCTCCACCACAGTGAGGTGGTGATTCCCAGAGGAATCCATCATGGTAAAGAGAGAGCTGAGTTTAGTGGTCAATCTACATCCTACCGCCACCCAGAGTATGGTTACGAGCTTTGGGTAGTGACCGAAAGAATTAGATTGCGGATACAACCGGCAGAAATACGCTTCCTTTGAAGGGTGGGTGGTCTCTCCGTTAGAGATAGGGTTTTAGAGTACAGCCGTTTGGGAAGGGCTCAGAGTAGAGCCACTGCTCCTCCACATCAAAAGGAGCCAGTTGAGGGGGTTTCGGGCATCTGACTAGGATGGCTCTTGAGCACCTCTTGGATGAGATGTTCCGTGCATGTCCCACCAGGAGGAGGCCCTGGCGCAGACCCAGGACAGCCTGGAGAGATTATATGTTTTGGTTGGCCTGGGATGAGCTGGAAGAGGTGGCTAGGAAGAGAGAGGTCTGGGTTTCTCTGCTTAGGCTGCTGCTCCCGCGACCTGGCTCCAGATAAGCGGGGAAAAAATGGATGATTGGATGGATAAATCAAGTAAAAAATAGCATAATGTTCTCAGATTTCACATGATCTAACTTCCTTTTGTAACTAGTAGAGGCACCAAAATATGCAAATGACAACTTCATATTTTTAAGTTTATCGCCCCATCATTCTCCTCTGGTTGTGCACCTGTGGATTGCTTCCAGATTTTTTTGGATTGCTCCCTGAATGCCTTCCGATCCCTACCTACACATGCGTTCTTAATCTCTTGTGCTGTGTCAGTCTTCAGAATGGAACGTCTAGCCAATATATCAAATGTAACAAAAGTGTTATTAATGTACATAAAATGTCCACTCCAGTCTGTTCTTCATGCATCTTCATTGTATGTCTTCAGGCGAGATCAATGCACATCAAGACAAGGGCGGGCGTGATCCCTCCATGTCGAGAAATCTTCAAAACCTCTGGCCATTTTAACATTTAATCAAGCTGACGTCAGATCAGCGAGTCTTACTGTCTGCAGGAACACACTGCCCAAAACAAGTGGAGCTCTGCAGCTACAACTCATGAAAGAAACATGGAAGCCTGTCAGGCCCCACAGCATCTGTGTTTGGCTGAGGCTCTTATCTACCAATCAAATGGTATTCAGAGCTGCAGCAATCCCTTGCCGAGTTGACTCACCTGCGTGGCCTGACTCTGACCCCTGTCAATAGACCTCTGTGTGCATCCCACTTTCCCCTCTCTCACCTCCTCTTTCTCTTTGTCTCTTTCTTCATAGCCTGGAGTAATGCTTCCACAGAGTATTGTATCTAGCTGTACGGCAAATTCAGAACTCAAAAGAAATATACATTTTACATGACTCCTGAAGTCTGCACTCAGAAACCTCCCATTAGCACAAAAAAATTGTTTTACTTTTTAAAAATCTCAATATTTTTTGTTTTTATCGCACTCTACAAGAATTTTTAGAGGTCCACGATGTAAAGCTGTCAGAGGATGGCTGTGTGGTAGGCAAATGTGTCTTAATACAGCTTTAATGCTGAAGTCGCTTACAGAAAATACAAAACAAGAGCTTCACTGGAGCAGAAATGTAAACCTCAGAACCAAAAAGGAAACCACAGGTGTCCAGGTTTTCCAGAAAAGACAAAAAACTGAACCAAATGTTGAAAACATGATGTTTTAGGCAAAAATAAATTTGCATTAAAAAATGACTCTGGTCATCATTTTAGGAGGGTGACGATAATTCAACATCTTTTTTTCCCTTCTCTGTACGTTGAAATCCTCTCAGCCTTTTCTCCCTAACACTGACCACAATCCATGTTAATGATAGAAACTGAAAAACAAAATGAAAGGAGTGTGAAAAGAGGCTTTGGCGTATTTACATTTTCAAGCCGATTACACATTTTATGGTTGCAAAAAGCGTTTGCGCAAAGCAGCTCTGAGTACCATCTGTAACTCAGAGCAAACAAGAGTCCTCATTTACAAGCTGTACTTAGAAAGATCCTTACAAGCTGTTAGTGACTCCGAATCATTCTACATCCACAGCCTCGTGAGCACCACCTGTAACCTGCCGATTGCCATGCCTTCACCGCTCTGAATCAGGAAACACATTTACACTGATGAGCAGAGAACCGGAAGAAGCTGTGTCCAAGGAGGACGCCAGAAAACACTTCTTCCACCTGTTTTATTGCTTTGACAAAACCATAACCATAAAAGAAAGGCCTAACCACTGATTTTATATTTACTTCACTTATTAATCACTTGCACACATGCACTCATTTATTTGTGAATGACAGCATGCTCCGTTGTCCTTCTAGTGTCAGCTTGTTTGACAAACTCACTGAATTACTGCAACATTATACCCTCCTGCTGTTGAGCATTACAGTGGGCACGGAAAGTGTTCAGACCCCTTTGAATTTTTCACTCTTTGTTTCATTGCAGCCATTTGCTAAAATCAAAAAAGTTCATTTTATTTCTCATTAATGC
>VUQK01041572.1:0-10933 GCA_015106715.1 Bujurquina vittata
CTGGAGGTTTCTTCCTGTTAAAAGTGAGTTTTTCCTTCCCACCATCGCCAAGTGCTGCTCATAGGGGGTCGTTTTGACTGTTGGGTTTTCTCTGCAGTATTGTAGTGTCTTTACCTGGAATATATAAATAGAATAGGATATAATAGAATAGAATATAAATCATAATTTTAATAAGAACCTCTACAAATAATTTTATATACTGTTTTTCTTGCATGTGATCATTGTCTGTAAATAAGTTGAACCTTGTTTGTATTGTTGGAGCTTTTTGGAGCCTTTTGGAGCATTCTTGATGCAATTATGGCTGCTGGGAACTTCACTGGACTAACAGAAGGCTGAGCTCCAGTTTGGGTGAGTGAAATTCTGGGATTTTGGATGTTACTGAGACCTGATTAGCAGGTTTCTGTGTCTGTGTGATACTTCCATTCAGTCTACTGATAACCAAGCAAGCTAGATGAAAGCTGAAATTTCAAACTCCACTATCTGTGCAATTAGTCACTTCTGATTAAACAAAACAAAATAAAAACGTGATGCTATGGCAAAAATGTCAGAATAAGATAGAACTTTGCTTCTGAAACAATAATGCTGTTATAAAACATGAATTTACGTGGTGGAAATGCAGCATTAATTCAGGACACGGCTCTTATGACCACTGCTGTGGATGTGGACTTGCAGCTGTCAGTGTTGAACTGTCCTTGAACAAAATGTGGAAAAGCTGTCACCATTCAGTGTATTAATGTCTCAGAGGAACTGCAGAAATAAATAGAGTAATTATAGCAAGTGTAAATAAAGTTGTCACCATATTCCCACAACACAGTGCTCTTGAGGAAAACTATGATTTCACCTCAGTGCAGGAGTGCAGTGAATGTGAGGAAACAAATCTCTGAAATACATGTGCTCCATATGTAAAATGTGTATCGTAAACCCAGACTGAGATTAAATTATTCACAATAAGGACCATAAATAAGAAAGTTTCAAAAAAGAAGAAAATTTGTAAATGCCAGCTCCAGAGAAAGTTCATTTTGTGCAGCTATCGTGGGCCAGCTTTAAACACTTTCAGCTTCTGGGGCTGGAAAATAAAGTCAATGCTGAAGCCTGAAACACTCCTCAAGATCCCCACTTCATTTTGTAAAAAATGTAGAAAAACATTTATTTATTCGGCTAGGTCTCTCTTTCCTATACACAGCCCACAGTTTAAAATCAGCATAACAAAGCATAAAAATACTGAAATAAAAACAACTACAAGTAAATGATGACTTCAACAACACATTGAACAAAAACTTGTAGATCTATAAAACTCTCCTGCTTTTTTTCCCCATCACCAGGGCTCATTTATACCTGTGAGAACCGTGCAGTGATAAGATAAACTTTGCCGTCAATACATATTTTTATAAATATTAACACCAGATGAGTCATTTCGGAGCACTAAAGTATCGATCACAATGCCATCGATCAAAGCATTCCTGCAGTCGTGATGAAATCAGCACATGAAAGAGACCCACCGCCTGTCTTCAGCGCTAAGTGAACTCACCTCCTCAAGAAATCCTTCACATCAAAATGAAACCACATCACTCTGCATCATGTCTTCAAGTGTAAAAATACATTTTCATCCCTTACACCTCGCCTTGAATTTATTAAAAACTTCTCTCTCAAACATCAGAGAAAAGCAGCATTTTGTGACTGTTCCACTCAACTTGAAACCTGAAAGCGTCTGTGGCCCACCTCAAGGGGAAATGGGAGAAACACATTCAGTATTCCAGAATGAGCGGGAACTCCAGAGGAAAGGCCGGAACGTCCACAAGGAGAGACACGAAACTACAAAAGGGCGAAAAACCGTCACAGTCATGAAAAAACGCAACTCTATACATATAACGCAGGCACTCAAACCTGCAGCACAAAATGCTTTTCATGAAATAACTCACAAAAGACCTCAAATAAATGATCACACACACAAAAAATGTTATGAATGCCAACCACAAAGTGCAAGAGCCAAACTGTTTCTCACGCATGAAGCTTTGATTTTTTTGTGAATGCACTGCAGCAGCTATTCTTCCAGGAGTCTCCGAATCTTTACATTTTAACAGTGCGCTATAAAACATACACACGTACAGTATTTATCATCACAAAACACAACACACAAACAACAAAAACAGCTCCTTTCAACACAAACTATGCCTCCTATCAGGGTAAGCGTTGATAGCACAACATAACCTTCATTATTGCAGCACACAAAGAAGAGTTCAAGCTTGTATGAACATTTTCTAACTGTCCTCAAAAGCCATTTCAAATAATTATTGTTTTAAAAGTTTTACTGGCGTCTTTGTGTAGCACTGTTGGCAGTGAATTCCATCCCTTCATCGCCCTCTACAAACCTCTTCTTTTGACTGAACTGTGGGTAACACAAATTGCCCTCCTCTAACCTGTCTGTGGAATATTCATGTCCATCTTCGCCATGTTTGTTCCAGTTCTGGGCGCTTTTATTTTTTCTTCACTGCAATCAATTTATGATCAATAACCCTATTGGTACAGATATTTCTTTAGAACAGAGGTTTGCAGGATTGGTAAAGATATGATCAATATAAGTAGAGATCTTTATGCCGTCTCTACTCTGTCGCATTTGTGCTGGAACATTAATTATTCAGGATTATCCATATGCATTTGTTACATTTAGCAGCTTATGTTTCAGTGGAAAAGTCCACTCAATATTCAGGTCACCCACAAACTATTTAACTAAACTCACACACCAGATTTAAAGTGTCACACAATATATCCAGATACTAAATTTGCACTGGGTGGTCTATAGCAAAAAAGCCCATCAATACTGGCTTCAAATATGGCAAATATACTGCTAACCATAATATCTCAATTTCAAACCCTCACTAAGCTTAACTGGTAAATGCTTCTGAATATTAAATGTCATTTCACCACCACGAACATGTCTGTCCTTTCTGCAAATCTTAAACTCCTGTGCCATCAATTCTGCACCCTCAAATGTAGAATGAAGATGTGTGTCCAACATCGCTAAAATACACACTTTGTCTGGTAGGAAAGTTTCTGTCATTTCTACCTTATTTCTAATAAATACTGACGCGTGCTATCTTGAATGCTTTTGTTGGTAGTTTAGAAGAAGTCATCATGAATTAAACTTCGGCGCTAACACACAGCCAGCCACACACTCGTCTCCATTGGAACAGCCACACCAAAGACTTAGAACTCTGCTTTTACTTGCCTTATTCATGAATACTTTCTGTAATCTGAATTGACATTCCGTGAGACCACTATTGTTGATGTGACATGAAATTGAACTCAAGATGACCCTGTGTTGAGCTGATCAGGTAAAAAGCTAACTGGCATGATTTGCTCATGTGCAGCGACCCGCTGTCTTCTGATCTGTGAGCGTCTGTAGGGCAGGTGGAGGTTGTTTATTTTGCTTTCACTTATTTCACTGCATGAAAAGTTTAACTGTAACTAATGCCGTGCATTGCTGCTGCTATGCTCAAGTCTTAATACCTTTTTAGTCATTTCACAAAGGGACCCGCATTCCCCGAAAAGAAAAGAATTTAAAAAGCAAGGTTGGGCTGTTGAGAGAGAAAGAAAACGCACTGCTCGGCTGCTTTAATTCCTTCTCATCTCCTTTTTCTTTTCGTCTTGGAGCGTTTCGACCTTGAGGTCCTCGGAGTGAAGAAATAACAGCGGCACAAAGGTCTTTTGTCATGTAGCGACCGCAGCCGTCAACCCGTCAGCTCTCTGCAGGAAGCCCGTGCTTCCTTTAGCCTCAAACAGTTTCATCCCGAAACCGATCTGTAACGCAGACCTGTGGCGTGCTCATGACAAGTGCCACTGAAGTGGAATAATGTTTTGATGTTATTGTCTCTTTCTCTGCCTCGAGGACACACGCCAGGTTTTCCCCTCCTTCCATTTCATTATTCGGTTTATAGGCGCGGCGCAGCACTAATGCAGCATAGGTGAAATGTCTCAACCCCCATTTGGAAGGCTCACATCATTTACAGTCATGCAATTAGCCAGGTAACCTCCACTGGCTGCATTTAATGGAGCACACTGAGTGAAATTACAGCCCTCTGGCTTATTGCAGTATTGCAGTAAAGCTAAAGCTGGCAGTGTTTGTGTTCAACTCACGTGAGATTTGTCTTGTCAAGAGAGAGCGCCCTCTTTCTAAAATATGGTTATTAATCTGTGTTGACCTTAAAGCTTGAAACTGAATTACTGAGCACAGCAGCTAATTACTGTAGCAAAGAATTCCTTCCAGGATCTAAATGATGTCCAGTGCTGCCATCAGTCCTTGAAAAAAATAGATATGATCAAATATCCTTGAATGAGCTGATTTACCAACAAGTTTCTGAAGGTGACCCTGACTGATGACATGGCAAAGTGACCTCCTGCAAATCAAGCAGATATTATTGATGAGATGTTTGCTGCCAGCCAAAGTCTGAGGTCTGTCGGACACGTTGAAAAAATGGGAACATGTAACGAAGAAAGCTTTTCTGATAAAGGTGAACATCTGAAACAGCAAAACCAGTGTGCTGAGTCAAACAGGGAACCAGGGACGAGGCGCTGGCTGGAGGTGCTGGAACAAGTCTGAGGTTTCACTTTCCCGGATCTAAATGAAGTGCCGCAAACATCTTGGCTCCAGGTAACAGCGGGAGCTTCAGAGAGTCCACGCCTTGGCAGAACTGAGCTATTTAATGGAGTCCAGAAGACCAGCAGCACTTTTTATGGCCAAGCTTTGGTCATTATGTAATTAATTAATTTGTGGTGTAAAGTAACTAATTAAATATCACATAGAAATCAAATAACACCACTAACAGCATAGACAGTACCAGTGGGTTAGCAAAGCTTAATGTATTCACAAATCAGGCTAATTGGGTTCAGGCATTAAATGAGATGTGGTTACACCGGTTGGTTGGACAGGTGCACATAAACCAGATCTCATCTGCAGCAAGCTTCTTAGACATTTCTTGGCTATCATGGTTATGATAGGACACCCCCCGCCCCACCACTCGCCTACTACACAAAAGCAGAAAGAGGCGGAGTCAGAGGCGTCAGAAGAACATGTGACATCTGGGAGTCCGAGGTCTCTTTTATCAGTCTGTGCTCACAGGACTTTCATCTGCACTCAAAACATCAGAAATCACTGTCACAAAACCAAATCACCATCAGGTTATCAGCACTGACCCACTCGTCTTCTGGGCTAAAACCCTCCCCATGAGTCAAACGGAGGTTTGTGAAACGCTGCTCCAGCCATGGGGGCTTTCCATGGCTGGAGCCTTCTGTCAAACAGAAACATTTCTGAGGTCTTGTGTGACACATTGTCCTAAAAGCCAACCTGACATTTTGGGATCTCCGTTTTTCAAATGAAGTTCAGCTGATTTGAGCACAGCTTCTCAAAACAACACGAGGCTGTAAAAGCTGAGCCACAGGTGGCTTCAGCAGAGCTAAAGATGGAAATAAAGTGATTTCTGTAATGCAGGGGGTTTGCTTCAGCAGCAGTTAAAAGATGGCCTTGATCAACAAGCTCCGAGCAGAGACGCTGTAACGAAGCTCTGTTGTTAACAAGGCTCCACTCTGCTGCGGTGGGCGTGCAGCTGGTGCTAGAATGTGCAGCCACGGGTTTTCATGGCTCTTGGGGGCTGTACATGGCTTGGGTTTCCCGGGTCCCTCACCGCCAGCCTCTGGCCTCTGGGGGTCTCTGGGGGTGGAGCGATGGCTCTCTGCCCTCGTTGGTAAGTGCATTTCATGACCCAGACACTCACCAACACAGCATAACAAAACTGTTGCTTTTTATACATCGTGCCTCATTTTGTTGAGTCTCTTTCAAGTTCAATTATTTTTGATCATTTCTGATTTGTGTGTGTGTGTGTGTATGCATGTATATATACATGTGTATGTATATATACATGCATAAATTTCCATTTTTCACAGTTTTCTTTTCTTTCTTGGTATTATGTAGTTGCAGCAATTGATTTATTTTGGTTAATTCGCTGGTGTTCTGACCCCTTTTTTCTAGCGTTCCTCCTTTTTTCCCTTCTTTTTCTCTTTCAGCCTGTCAATTCTGGAATAACTAAAATATAGTATGCACATACACACACTTACAATAAAAGAAGACACATCAACAAGATAAGCCTACAGAGAATCTATAGCGCTCCTCCTGGGAGAATAAATATGTTTGGCACAAAAGTGCATTGAGATTACCGCCAGACATGACAGGCTGTTAACAAAAACCTAAAACAAACAAACCAAAAACCCAAAACAGGAAGTGTGTGCATGCAGTGACCTCACAGTCTTTGACCCTCAGCTCATTTGGTGTGTTAACAAAGTCATGCAGGCCGTCATTAAACGGTGGTAAAAATCTTCCATTTACAGAATCCGTTCCTCACACTCGGGTCTCTGCGGATTTATTGATCTTCACATCACATGGATGGGCTGGCCTTAAGTGCGGAGCATCAAAGCTGAAGGCCGTCATGCTCTTGTACCGCATTGATTGGGGGCAAGCTGGTGTTATATGATTACAAGGCTCCAACTCTTGGAGGTGAGCGCCAGAAAATGAGCAGTAATTCCCCGTATCCACCACGCTTCCAACAACAGAAACATTCATCAAGGTCTGCTGATGAAACTCGAATACAAGCGGCCGACACGTCTGCTTTGTAGATGCCACTAAATCCCAGACTTTTAGGATTTGTTTTAAAATGAAAGCCGACCGCAAACTCCACTTTGTTCTTCACTTTTTTCTGCTTTAGTCGCAGGAGAGGGCTGCAGGAGAAATCAGCTCCAAGGCCAGCAGAGATGGACAGTCTGCTTCACCGCCTGTTACAGGAGAACAATTTGCTGTCGACAACACTCACGTTGGTGTGAAATCTCAAGAAATCATCCAAGAGTGGTTGCAGGTGTTAGGTCTTGCTTTGTGTGACGGGAAACAGGATCGAATGTGTTTGTAAAAAATCTGTGATAGAAGGATTTTGTCATTGTGATTTGAGATTACATTTGCTTCCAAATTGCAAATGCTGATGCTCGTGACAGACTGAAGAGGCTGCGGGATAAGCAGCTATGTTGGCACGTTACCTGCTCATGGTGCTCACCTGCTAGCTGCTCATGTGACCCAGCTATCGGCTCAGCTTAAAGCTGTGAGCGTATTGTGGCTCTGACGGATGGGATGGTGGAGAAGTGTTGTATGTTTGCAAGAAGCAAACACAGGAAATAACTGATATTTTTTTAACCCTTTGTGTCCAGGCCCAGAGTTTCTTTCTTTTGTGAAACAGCAAAGTGATGCTCTGACCCCAGAAACGAACTAAGAAGCAACCAAAGCAACCGAGACAAATAAGGATGAGAGCTTCAGTATGTCAGGTTGACTACTGCAGAATAAAGAGTATTCATTTCTATTAGCAGACACGTAGTATCTATTGTGCTTTGAATATTGAGTCAAACTCTTGCAGCTGCACAATGATGCTGTTTTGAAAGGCCAAACTCTGTACACTTTAATATATGTTATCATCCATGAAGCCTCCCACTGACCCAGGATCAGCAGTCATTTCCCCTTCACGGCCCTCGGTAGAGTAACCCTTTCTCTTCAGAAGGCAGTGCATCTGCCTGTCAAATGTCTCCCTCTTTTACTGTGACCTTGTGGAGGCAAAAACGCCGCCCTCGTCCATCCCTGTCGTCTTCAAATATTTATGATCATGCAGAGCGATGGCCGGCTGCGGCCTTAAATCCTTAAGGTGGAGCTTATGAATCTGATTTTAGGGGCTCCTTGCACCCCGTATATTTTTTCATTAACTCCAGATCACACAGTAGCAGATGAGGTCAGCCGAGGTCAGGAGAGGGAGCCGAGGAAGAGGGCAGTGAGTCAGAATTAATTCAAATGATTTTGGACACCTATGAAGATCTCACCCTTGGGTGACGAACCCGTATGAGACACTTTACCTGTCAGGAGAGGATCGAGAGCTCTAATTTAAATATTGTCAATCACGTCACATTTCCCTCCCTCCCTGCTCACGCCGCTGTAAGCCACAGTTACCTTTTCCCTCTTCTCTTCTCACCTAATTTTCTTTCCTTGGTGTTGGGATGATGAGCTACTCTGAGCTTTCCACGACCCCTGACGATATCTAATCAATTTGGAGATGTTTTCTTTTCTTTAATTAATTAAAAGGAGATCAAAGAATTGAGATTCTGCTGCTCTGCCACGGAGAGATTTCAGCTGTGCTTTTTAAATGAATGTGAGACATTCATGGTCACACACTTCTATACAGACACACTTACCATAAGCTAACAAAATTCTCTGAGCACACACTCACACACACGCACACACACACACCAGGCCCTCTGCTCTCCAAACTTGCAGCCTTATGTTTATGTATGATATGCCAATATAGAGCACTTCAAAGAATCGTCCAGCCGCACAAAAAAAAAAAGAGGTCTTTGCCCAGCATCTGTGAAACACAACCACAATTTTCTAGGACAGACCCACACTCAACTCTGAGTCCTTCAAAGCGAAGTGGACACGCAGTCATCACCACGCCCATCGTTTCTTTGCTGATGCTGCTCGCGATGCGACTGCGATGGCAGCTGCGTCCGGAGCTTCGACTGAGGAAGCACCCAGTGGGAAAGAAAACACACTCAGCAAGCAACACATAAAAGAATTTCACACACAAACACACAAAAGCAGCAATTCCCTCGGCACCACCGTGGAGGCAGAAGGAGGAGTCAGTTTATGCTTCATTGTGGGGTCGTCAGCCATGTTGCTGGGCAAGTATTCATGTTGAATACACAAATATTAACTAAATAATTAAAGCTTTCTTAATGTTTGTGCAGTAACAACTGGATGTGAGTTTATAGACTTTGCTGTGAGAAAAAGGGGGTTCTGCATAGCAGGAAAATGCAGCAGTTACCAGAATTCTGGAGTCTCTGATGGGCCAGAATTATTTTGCATGTTTTTGGCCGTCAGAGCAAAACATTGTTTTTTAAAAAGTTATATGCAAGAGTTGAAACAAGGAGGACAGAGTCAAGGTGCAAGTCCAGAGCTGAGGAAACCCTCCAGCAGTTGGTCTAGAGGTCTAACCTGCTGCAGCACCCCCATTAAATGGTTCCTGTAACCCTAAGGTTCACCCAGGACGTCCTGGAAAATGTCTGACCTCTCAAGCTATTAATAACATTTGGTGCCATAAAACACTTTGGGTCACATTTGATGCTGATTCACAGCAACTCAGGCTGTCGCAGCTCGACCACAGGTCCAAATGATAGAATCTAGGCCAGATGTCAGGTGTGCTGTGTCACGTGGTGCAGAGCTGACCCACACAAACCCCCCCCGAAACCATCTTATTACTTTTGCTGTAATTGGGCCAAAATTGAAAAATGTAGCCCAAATCTGCCCGAATGCATGTGCTATCTGGGTGAAAGCATCGGAAAACTGTGAAAAATAAAAGCATCTTAATTCCAGCTGCATTTGTGTCTGCTTCACATCAGCAGTGTGCATCAGCATCAGCGGCAGCAGGTTTGTGCTGTTTGCTGGAGGCATTAACCCAGAACGTCTGACAGCAGAGACATTTATAGCAAAAGCCACCCAGTGGGAATCCAGACGCCACATCAGCTCCCTGTCAGCACCTCGCCTCGTCTACGCCTTCCTCGTGATCACAGCACGGCCTCGCCGCAGCCGCTAAAAATCCCCGAGAGCAGACGACACTGTTTGTGTATTCATTTACCTCGCTGCAGTCTGGCTGTGCAGAGGGAGAGTCAGACTTACGGGTGTCTCTGTAGATGGCAGATCAAACAGTCACAGCCCCGCGGCCGACTGCATTTGCATTATGGCCTCAGTGCACGCCGCTATCAGCACCAATCAGCTCCCCCGACCGAAAGAAGCTCCTGAAAATAAGCTCCGGTATAAAGTTCAGTCCAGAGCAGCAGCAGCAGCTTTCTGCTGATTCGCCCTGACAGAGCCAAAGAATTTACATTTAGCTCTTTTCAAAAGGATGTTTGTGATCCAGAGCGACTTAAAGCACATCTGGACACGGCTCTCAGTGGTCAGGTTCTTACGTTGATGTTGGTTTGGAAATGTGATTGGAGATTTTAGTGTGTTTGCAGCTTGTGGTTAGTGTAGTCATGGAGACCAAAGGCAGTCGCACAACAGGAGGAGGGACACACCTGGAAGAGTCAGGCCTGTGATGGTGCCCTCTGTCTGTGGGGGCAGGAACTGAGAGGCACAAATAATTTGTGGGGTCTTATTGCGACACCTGATTGTAAATAGCTGTAGAAAAAAGGCCTGCATTTTAATGTAAACAGTTGTACATATTTTAGTTTTTGTTAAATTTATACACAAGTTTTTAAAATGTTAAAAATTTAAATTCTTTTTCTTCTTGAATTTTATGTTTTTGCAGGAGAGACGGGAACAAACGGAACTAAAGCCAAACTATGACAAACTGAGGGCCGAAACAAAAGAGAACTAATAAAGATAATCACAGATATGACGCACACCGAATCAGAAGAACACAAAACACTGGGCCACCGGCACAGCACCATGACAACTGTAGTCAAAAATAGTGAATCACGCCCCAGACTCCACATAGGGCAAACACCTGTCAGATTCATCTGAAATTCACCACACTGTTGTGCAGAGCCAAAAAGGTGTGTGAAACTGAACGGCAACTGGATCCAATCAAGATTCTGGATTTGCAGGCTGCTTGAATTTAAGATGGGAAACCAAGGCCAACCGAGACCAAGGGAGGGCGAGACCGAGACAAGACCAAGACCGGTGCCGCACTTTACATGCCACAATAAAATGTGAAACATGATCAAAATCACTTCTCAAATTGATCTGAAAGATCCACATTCTCATAAAACACCTAGATATTAAACACTCAAAGCTGAAATAAATATAACCATCTTTATTTAATGCTCCTGGGTAACTTCCATCATTTATCACAGAATGTAA
>VUQK01041576.1:0-20871 GCA_015106715.1 Bujurquina vittata
TGTGTGTGTGTGTGTGGTGCAAAGAGATATCGAAAGAAAAAAGGAGATTTCCAGATATTATCAACCACTCACTGACAATGTATTTTTCTGGTGGTAAACTGATTGGTTCCAGTGCAGCAGTGGAAGAAAACAGACTCGAATGAATGAAGACATCCATTTTCTGTCTTAACCTTCTGTCCTCCAATCAGCTCCAACGCATTGTAGTAGGAGCTGCTCTTCTGAATTCATCCTAATTTGGCATATGATGTGCTTTTCAGAAGAGACAGACAGCAACATTAAAGAAACGAATCATACTCCAAAACTGAACTAATCATGAACTGAGAAAAAGCATGAAGACTTGGAGAAACTGTAGCAGTGAAAAGCATGGCAAACAAAGAACAGTGGTGAGCATCCCAACACCCAGAAAGAAGAATCAAAGCGACAACAATGTGAATCACCACTTCCAGTCTGAACTTTTAGAAGTAAATCAGATAAAAACTGGAAGCAGACACTACCTTGAGTTGAAGTTACAGGCTCTGTGTCCAGACAGCTATATGCACAAGTAATCATGCGATCACAGGTGGGCAGACCTTTGATTGTGTCCAAAAATCATGCACTCGTTCACTACTTCTATTCAGGTAATTTTATGTAGCACTATATAGTGAGCTCTTTGGCTAAATGCAAAAACAATTGGACACTTGAACTAGAGGTATTTTCTCAACACCATCAATTACATCATTGCTGTTGAACAATTAGAAACTGATAGGTGAACTCTGGTGACATAAAAACAAACGTGCAAGTGTTTTTTGTTTTTTTTAATAATGGGGATATCTCTCCAAATTAATAAATGTAAATACTTTGCAGCTGTTTAATTTGTGATAATTTGCTTTTCTTCCTCTCACCTGTCTGATGTTTTTCTTACTGTGCCGTGCATGGGTAATGACCATCAGTTGTGTACGCTACTTTTTGCGAGGCCTTGTAGCATACTTATAGTCTACTGTAACTACACAGCTCTTCAAAATTGTGAAGTCAGTGTGTAGTCTACTATCCAATCATGTGAAAAACTAAATACACTTACTGCTTCAACAAGAATTAAGAAGGTAAGTAACAGCAGAGTGTTGCTAATCAAATTCACTTGATTAATTGACCATGAGCAAGTGTGAGCACCTCTATAAAAGCAGATGTCTGGCAGGCTTGCTGGTCTGGAGCATTCAGATGTTTGTTAAAACATTGCCACAATCTTCCTGGGAGTGAACGGCCCAGAAAATTCGTGCCAAGGTCAGACCGTACAATGCTCAGAAAAACTGCAAAAAAAACCCAAGAGCTACATCTCAGACTCTAGGGCTCGGTTAGCATGTTAAATATTAAAGTTCATGACAGTACAATTAGATACAGACTGAACAAGCATGGCTTGTTTGGAAAGCTTGCCAGGAGAAAGCCTCATCTCCCTAAAAGGAACATGGCAGCACAGCTTAAGTTTGCAAACTTGCGTCTGAATAAACCACAAAACTTCTGGAACGATTTTCTTTGGCCAGACGAGACAAATGTGAAGATGTTTGGCTATAATACACACCAAACATGTTTGGCCAAAACCAAACGCAGCATGTCAGCACAAACACTTCATACCAACAGTCAACCATGGTGATGAAGAGGTGATGATTTCGGTTTGTTTTACAGCCACATGACCTGGGCACCTCGCAGTCACTGAGTCGACCATGAACTCCTCCATATTCTCGAGTAAAATAGGAGGCTATCTGTCTGGCAGACAATGCTTGTCCTGTTGTGTCATGCAACAAGACAATGATCCCAATCACACTGGCAAATCTACAACAGAAAAAGAAAAGAATCAAGGTCCTGCAATGGCCCAGTCAAAGTTCAGACCTCAACCCAACGGAAATTCTGTGGCGGGACCTTAAGAGAGCCGTGCTTAAACGAATGCCCGCAAACCTCAACAAACTGAAGCAAAGCTGTAAAGAGGAGTGGGACAAAAATTTCTCCACAGTGATGTGAGAGACTGATAAAGTCATACAGAAAATGATTACTTCAAGTTATTGCTGCTAAAGGCGATTCAACGAGCTACCAAATCATGAGGTGTACATGAGGTGTAGTTTTTCACAGTACTGCACGGAGTCAGGCGAAAACCTTTCTCACATGACTATTTAGTAAATCTAGAGCAATCGCGGACATGGCCCTTTAATTCAGTTTGACTTTTTGGAAAAGAGCTAGACAAGCTGTTTGAAGCTTACTGCCTGCTTGTTCCAGCTCCATAACTAAATGCAGGAATGAAAAAGATACCGATCTCGTACTGATCAATTTCTTGGCAAGAAAACATCTGTTTGCCTGTCAATAATGGGATACAGCAATTACAAGCTTCAAACCCTCCGTTTAGAAGTTGCACTCTCTCACAGCACCTTCTACGTGCATTAATAACAATAGATTACAGTAAGAAATTGAATTCTTTGCCAAGATGATGAATCAATATCATAAATATAAACCAGGGTTGGCAGGTAAACTGTCAGCTGTTCTGATAAATACGTTCATGTTTTTTTCTTTAAGAAGACAAACATTACACATTTGCAGCCTCTTAGTTATGAGCATTGGCTTTGTTTCTTTATTTTATGTAATTGTAGGATGAATATTTTGAGTTTGGACTCTTGACAAAAAAATGGTCTTGGATATTTCAACATCAGCAATTTTGTTTTTTTTGTTTCCTAGAATTACACAGGTATCAAATAAAACAATTAGCTGCCTTATTAATTATATAACTATAGATGGCAGCCCTTTAACACACTTTTCCCCTCCAATCTACAGTGTTCATAAACCAGTGAAACTGCATTTTATATTTCTGTTCATTACAAGATTTGTAAACATCCAAGAAGGCTTGAAGTCTTCGATGCTAAATAGATGATAAAACAAGTCCGACATAGCTTTAATTACTGTGTGTATGTGGCCTGGATGAGCACTGTGTGTGTGTGTGTGTGTGTGTGTGTGTGTGTGGGTGTGTGTGGGTGTGTGTGTGTGTGCCTGTGTGTTTGTGTGTGTGTGTCTGTGTGAAGAAATTGAAGCATTTGACACCTCACTAACAAGCCAGCTGAGGCAGCCAGTATCCTGATGCTGCCTTGGGCCACACGGCATCACTCTGCTTAATACCCTCTGGCTAAGTATGAACATAAAAATATCAACATCCACCAAAGACAGGAAGTTTTTTTCAGTTTTTTTTCTTTTCTGAAGGCTGCTGACTGGCAACCATTTTCCACACTTCAAAAGAGGGCGTGGGAATAAACTGGTGCCCATGGACATGCAACGATAAAACAGGCTCTTCCATCCAAAAGCAAAGCCTAAGCATCTCTTCTCGCTCTCCCACTCGCCACTGATGCTCTCCCACTCATTTTCTCCTCTTTTCTGGCAGATCAATAAACATATCTCCTATTTACTTCCCTTAAACACATACGTGGTAAGCTGTGGCAACACTAACAGGTTAGGCCACTGATGGCTAAAAATGAACTCCACAGAGGGAAGAAGGCCGCAGGGAAACCCAATCCAATGACCACTTTTGGTCAAAAGCTGCAGCAGCCAGCGCCGCAGCCTAAAATTTAATTTCCCCTACTAGAAAAGCCACCTCGATGCCTTTGGCTGCCTATTTTTAGCATGTTATCATTCAGCCTCAATCAGAGTACAGCAGTCAACCTCAGGAGTGAGGATTGTTGCTGTGAGACAATAAAAAAGAGAGAGAGAGCTTCTGAGCAACCAGAAGTGGCTCATCAAAAAGGATGTAATGTTTAATTCAGAAGAGAAGAGAAGAGAAGAGAAGAGAAGAGAAGAGAAGAGAAGAGAAGAGAAGAGAAGAGAAGAGAAGAGAAGAGAAGAGAAGAGAAGAGAAGAGAAGAGAAGAGAAGAGAAGAGAAGAGACCAGTCTATTGGGCTCTTCTCTTTTAGTTTGTGTTTCTTCTTTCTATGTGGTGCTTTGTTGTATCAGCACTGTCAGCTGAGGGCACAGTTGAAGCCTGAGAAAACAATGCCAGAGCAGAGGCATGCTATGACTTCATAATAAATCAGTGTTTTCGTGTTCTCGTCTAACTATGGCATCATGTCAAACGCTCTTTTTCCCCTTTAACTGACAACACTTCTTAAGGGTCATTGTGAGTGGCTTTGTCAGGCTTTTGCCGTGATGCACTGACATTAATTAGCACCAAAGAAGCAGAAAGCAAAGGAGAACGACTGTAAACAGCAGAACCGTGATCAATGTCAATATGGGGCCCAGCTAGCTGTGTAGATGACTCTGAAGAAATCTGAGTTTATGCTTCTCCCTCCAGCTATAATTGTTTTAGACCGTGAGGGATCCGCTTTGGAAAAACAAACCCAAGAGAGATTGTTTTTGGATAGATTTAAGCTGTAAATAGAGAATATGCAGCTCCTTTTGCCATCTAAAGCAGATTTTCTCAGTGAGGGTAAGTGTGTTTGCAGAGCTGTAACAAGACAACCCAGAGGCACCAGTCTCGCTGTGTGTGTCACTTGGTTTGTCCTAATTAAAGTCATAACTTGCACCCCTCAATGGCATCAGGACCTCAAAGTAAATCCCCGAGTCCCTGTCTTAAAAAGTCTATGTGTTAAAATGTTCAAGACATTCATTAATTTGGTTTCTCCTTACCCTATGTTGCATAATCCTGAATTAGTTTTTAATTTAATCAACTTACCATAGAGAAAAGCAATTACAGAGGAAGGAATGATGAGCTATAGCAGAAGCACAGCAGCTCTGCCCATAGCAGGATGATCTTTAAAAATGTCTGCAACTTTATCACTACATACTAACTTCATGTAATCTAATATACTGCAATAAATGAATTATGAGGTAGACTACGTCACTTGTGACAAAAATATCTGTTCTGAAACTGAGTCAACTAGCTGTAAAAATAAACCAAACAGCTGGATCTCAACTCGAAGACTGGATTTTGATCACTTCTATGGGGTATTTAACATAATTTTGTTTAAGCCAATGGTTATTTTAGGTGTACAGAAAGTAGAATTTTAGCCCTTATATTGATAGTTTAAAGTACAATAAGGCCACGTTTGGTTGAAAATGCAGACTTACATCTCTGCGTCAGTTTCATTCACGCTTTTAATTAAAAAAATAAATAAAAGCAGGTCTGAGAGCAGGACTTCAACTGGACCAGACAGAACTCATTCAGAATTGAGGCTCATTCAGTCCAGCTTAGCCCACACTTTAGCAGGCATGGAGATCACTTTAATGCCCCCTGGATGCAGACACTGAGAAAAAACAGGGAGAGTAATTGGGACAGAGTGTCACACTCACCTCCCCTCCGTGGCCATCAAAAATCCCCAAAATTGACGGGTGGCTCTTGTTGACGATGTCAGCAAGCACCTCGAAGCGGTCCTCCATGTGATCTCGCCGGCCTTGGATGGAGTACACGGCCACGTTGTTACTCTTGAACTCCCAGGTCTTGGAGAACTCTGCATCCAGGACGTCCAGCCCGCCGAAGCGCTCGTTCTGCATCATCTCCGCCACTTTCCCCTTGACCATCTTGACCGCATCCCGGCTGGACTTGACGATGGTCTTCACTTCGTCCGTGTGGAAGAAGTAACTCCACAGAGCCAGGCTGATGCACAGCAGAAACAGGGTCTCCGGTCTGAGCAGAAAATAACGCATGATCCGACCTAGCAGGGACAGCAGGGTCATTGTATCCTCTATCATTTATTTATTTACACGCAGGAAATCGCGGCAGGTTGTGTCGCTCGCCCCCGCCGCAGATTTCACTCCATCGTCGTCGGCGTGTTTGCTTTGGTTAGCGGCGACACATACACATTCAACGGAACTATTCACACCGGGAAGCATTCAGGATATACTGGACCGATGGGTGACACTTCACTGCATCTCTATACCGGGACCCGCCGGCAGGAGGGTAAGGTAGCAGCTCACGTACACAGACCGGGGGAAGAAGCGCGGTGCTCCGGCAGGTTCCCTCTAGCATTCAGCTCCGCAGTGAGTGAGCCACCATCGGCTGTCCGCTGACCATCTGCTGCGGTCCGAAAACACCGACACCCCAGGCAGGAAACACCAGCTCCCCCCGTTTGGACTTAAGGTTAAGCCAGTGTGCTGGCTAGAGTAAAGTTGTGGGCAGAGCCTTTCCCTCCCTGGCCAGCTCTGCTTCTATTCCCAGTCCTGAAATAGCAGCCTCTAAAGAAACCCTCACATTCCCCGCTGAAGCCCCGCTGCTGCCTTCCTAAACGCTGATGCTGCCTTCACGTGCAGCTCGTAGCGTCCCCGCAAGGATAGGCTGCGCTGACAGCAGATTTTAGGAAGTAACTGTGTTTAAAATATCAACATTTACCCCAAGATAACGCACAGTTTAAATAAGGGACAAAAAAACTGTCAAACTTATTCAACTATATTTGGCTACGTCCGAAAAAAGATGATTAGGAAATACACAGAAATATAATCTACAATAGTTTTTGATAATCAGTTAAACGCTTCAGTCTTCTTCAGTGTAAAAAAAGCAAAAACAAAAGTCATATATTTACAGACTTGGGCTTCTCGAATGAGATATTTGGCTCTGTGAGCACATTAATCGATGAAAGCACCTTTCAAACAATTAAAAGTGCTTTCAAAGAGTTGTGTTAGGGTAAAAATTGAAGAAAAAAACAAGCTAAACAAATAATTTAATGAATATTATCACTCGAAAGACAAGAAACAGTTGTGATATGGGTACGACTCCATAAGTTGGCACATTCATTGGCTTACTGGAAATCTAAATAAAATTAAGTAGATAAATCAAAAAGCCAACCGCAGACTGATTACAAAATAAGATGATTACATAATTCTAGGACATATATATGATAATTATACCCGAGTCATACCTAAAATCTCACGAGGGATAAGCAGAACCCCAGAGAGAAACCACACAGGATATTTACGACAGCACCTGAAGGCATCCGAAGAACAGGCTTACAACAGGTGAGTCCAAAGACCTTTGAGTCATTAATTTTTAAATGCGTACCAACGCACAACATTGCATTATAATCATACACAATATCAGATAAATAACACACGAGGGTCCCATAGCCCCAAGTGTGCTTGTGGTAAGGTGATATTGTCATGTTATCAATAAACCAATTTATATTAAGAACCTACAGCGAAAACTTGTAAAATTACTGTGTGCAGGAAAACTGTAGTACAAGTTGGACACAGTGAAACATGAGGCGAACGGGATCCAGCAGCTTATTTTTCGCCTCAAGAAAGTCAATGTGCAATAAAATGACAAACTAATACTTTAAAATAATAGTAGACGTCAATGTGTTGACTTCAGTTCCGTGTTAAATGGTGCGAAGTTTAAGTGACCTTCATGTCAAACTATTGTTTTTGATTGGAAAATTCAAATATTAATTTCTCTTATTAAACAATGACGCAATGGAGATGTTGCTTTCTCCATCAGGCGGCAAACAAACACTTCAGTGTGGATGTAAAAAGAGAAAGAAAGACTGTATTTAACTAAAGAAAGACAGAGAAAAGGAAGAAAAGGAGAGTTTACCTTTGTTAACAGGGCTTTGATGTATTGCTATAAATTATATAAAACAAATGCTTCTGTGTGTGTGTGTGCGCGCGCGCGTGCGTGAGTGTCCGTTTACCTCTTATAAGACTCCCTAATAATAAATGTTAAATGTTAAACTCCGCTTCACAATAATATGCAAAAATAATCTTTCATATTTTAAATTCCACCTAATTTTATTGTCCAAATTAATGCCTGAAACGCCTTTCCTCACAGGCTGTCTGTTCAACTTGCCGGCCTATCCTGGATCATTAAGTCACCGACAGTTATATAATACATCCAATAATTAGTGTCATTCCGCCATTCCCAAAGTTGAGTGCTGCGGCCCATTTACAAACTAGAAAATCCTATGGAGCCCACCCAATCTTAAATCGTCACTCTCAAAATGCAAAAGAAAGTAATGTATTTCCTTGAAAATGAAATTTAGAAAATATTTACAACAGAGGCTGATAGCTATAAATTGCTTATGCTACTCAGTCATATGTAAAGTGATAATGCAATATGTGACCCACTTGTCACTGGGACATAAACTTCAATACCAGACCTGTAAATTTAGGTCAGAATGATGAGTAATATCACTAACTAACCACCTCCTATTACCAGTTTGAGTACACTTTTTATATAAGTAAATACATTTATATTAATATGTAATATATATTACTACTGAGTCATTTCAAACTGAATTTCTGTTATTATTGCGGCCCACCGGGGGACCGGCCCACACTTTGATAATCACTAGTGTAATTCAAGCACGCTCTGATAAAAATCTTGTTTGACGTGTAAATTTATTGATCATTTTTAATATTTATGGTTATATATATACCACTATACACATTGTGGATAAATTAATAAGATCATTAAATTGGGAAAATAAGAACTAAATTTGTTTTATTTGGCCTTTAATTGACATTTTAATTTGAGTAAAAAATTTAAAGGGAAATTTATTCAGGCAAACAAAGACAGTCCTGGGGTCCTTGAGTCCAGTTTGACGTCATCGAGCCTCCCTTGGTCCTCTGTGGGCAAAACGTGGGTCTCCCTTTTTTGTTGTGTGCTGTGGATTTCTCATCAGAATAACCTCAGTAAGTTTTGTCACCTCTCAGTCGTGTTAGTTTTAGTTACCGAATGTTTTTGGTCAGCTTTGTGACTTTGTTTCTCCGCGAAAATGTTTGAGAATCACTCAGAGGAGTTAGCGGCTTAGCCTTCAGCGCTAACACACTGATCCAGAGCATCAGCCAGGCTAGCGTCGCTAAGTGTGCGTACGGCAGCTTTGTATAAGGTGTATAAGGTCTATTTGTTCCTGCGTGAACACTTGAGAACAAAACAAGCCTAGCTGGGTTCATGTTATTTAACTCTTCCTCAGCAGTGTTCCTGTCAAAGGTGTTCTTCAGCTTTGACAGGAACACTTTACATCTGCCATGTTTCTGTCCTCAGGGATAACTGCATCGCCAGAGATCCACTGCAGCTGGCAAGGATGGAGTACATGCAGGCTCCTGCCTCAAGCAGCCAAGGGAACATGTAAGTGCAGATCTATAGTACTGTTAGTTTTTTCTCAAATCTACGGATAGCAAATAATCATTAACTTTAAAGCTTGTATTTTCTTTATGTGTGGCTGTAGACCACCAAAACGCAGCCTGGACACATGATATCATGGCAGAACATAGGTATTGGCTGATATTTTGCTTGCTGACTACTCTCTGTCAGCTTTTCGGAAAGTAAACAGCCTTCGCAGCAGCCTGTATTTATCTGTTGGGTCTTTAAATCTCAAATCATCAATTTTTTTTTAGAACATTTTCTGCTCGACCATCTTCAGTTTGCTTCAAAACTTTATGGTTAAGTATAATTTTGGGCATATAAAATGATTATTGTGAAATTTTAGCTTCATGAATCAAATCAAACTTTTCTAGATATTTATAAATTTATTTTATTATTATTATTATTATTTTTGAAAAATGGTCAGTTGACCAACTTCCAGCATGTTTTTTTTCCTGCACTTTGAAATCTGAAGCCATGTGTATCTTTAAAAGCTCACTGGTCTTTCTCACCACAAAAGTGAAGCAGGATATCTTCAGAAAAAAATATGCACATATTTAACAAAATTATTTTTTCAGTGTAGTGTACATGTTGTCTTTAGTGAAAAGGCTGAAACTCTTTTAAAAAAAATGTTTTTTGTTGTTTTTTTTTAAGTAAAGCAAAAGGTCTGAAATGCCTCATCACTTTATTTCATTCTCTCTTCTCCTTCCCAGCCTGTGCTGCACCTGTGGTGTCCCCATTACTCCCAACCCAGCCAATATGTGTGTAGCCTGCCTGCGTACTCAGGTGGACATCTCAGAGGGAATCCCTAAGCAAGTCACTGTGCACTTCTGTAAGCAGTGTGAACGGTG
The DNA here is from genome assembly GCA_015106715.1 of Bujurquina vittata. Taxonomy (NCBI): domain Eukaryota; kingdom Metazoa; phylum Chordata; class Actinopteri; order Cichliformes; family Cichlidae; genus Bujurquina; species Bujurquina vittata. The sequence goes on from VUQK01041576.1 coordinate 9,923, forward strand.
CGTTTCATGCATTTAATTATAAGCACATAACAATTGTAATAGTCTGTTACTCTGTATGTCATTGTTTTTCTTCAGAAGGCTTTTACAGGTGAAATGTTGCAGTTAAAAAGGTATATTATTTTCTCTTTTATGTAGGTATTTGCAGCCTCCAGCAACCTGGGTACAGTGTGCTCTGGAGTCCAGGGAACTACTTGCTCTTTGCTTGAAAAAACTAAAGGGCTCTATGTCTAAAGTAAGTCTCTGTCTTACTCAGTGTCACTGAAGACAAATAACATTTTTCCACACAAGTGAAAGATTTGTGAAGTCTGTACTAACACCAAGTATAAATGTTAGGGTGTTCTGTGCCAATTTGTAATATGAGAGTCACAAATGTGATGCTAAGCTGCTTGTTTTAGTCCTGATTTTTTTTAATTGAGTCAATTTTTTATTTATTTTTTGTTATAGTTTTTTTGGGGGGTTGTATGAAGAGGGACAGTTTTAGCCATGGCAATAAATCTGAATCCAGACCTTTAATATTTTAATCTTCAGGTTTAATATATACACTCAGAAGGTACTTTGTCATAGATTATTCCATTACAGTGTCTGTCCCATGTTTCTGGTGTTCTATGACGATATGCACCCTATTTATCATTGTACTTATCAGTATTTGAATGGTGCTCATGGATCCAAAACGCATCTCTCTTCACAGGTGCGACTTATTGATGCTGGTTTCCTGTGGACAGAACCACACTCCAAAAGGATTAAGATGAAACTGACCATCCAGAAAGAGGTTAGAAAACAGGCAAATCATTTTCAGGGTCCAATTAAGACTTAATTAGTGATCTGAGATGGGCAAGGTGCTTTTTGTTCAAAAGTTTGAATTTTAATCTTTTTTTGTCTTTTTTTTTCTATATTCTCTTTATAATAGAGTTTTTTCCCCATCATAATACAGAACAAAAGAAGGGAAACAAAGGAAGACAGTCTTATACATCATTATACCAAGCTAAACTATCATATATTTGTGTTGAAATAATTTATAAAGGACTTCCAAGTGAAATAGAAGATATTAGATTTCCCCTTCAATGAATATTTGATTTTCTCCAATTTTAAATGTCCTAAGATATCTTTCATTAAAGCCAAGTGAGAGGGAGGGGTTAATCTTTTTTTTTTTTTTAATCTTAAGAATATGCATTAAAGTACTGGTAAGTTGTAAGATGCATTCACTACAAATTGAGTCTGAGGTTGCTGTATCAGCAGAACAAAAGATCTGTCTGTTCTTGACTGAGTTATGTGTGTTTGAGTAGTGAGCCTCGCCATTGGCTGTTATTGCATCTCCTTGACCTTTAGTGAAAACCTGAGCCTTGTGCCTCTTTTGTTCGTGCAGTTGGAGGGTCTTTATAGTTCTGCCCGGAGCTCCCACTGGTCCAATAATAATTCAAGCATTAAAAACGCAAATTTCTTCTTCCCAGACAGCTCGGTTAATGAATTTCAAGCACAAGTTTTTGTCACCATTTCCCATGCAGCTGGAGCATATGGTGTGACTTGTTGCTGTCTTCTCCAGGTGATGAATGGCGCCATCCTACAACAGGTGTTTGTGGTCGAGTTTGTCATCCAGTCCCAGATGTGTGACGACTGCCACCGTGTGGAGGCCAAAGACTTCTGGAAGGCCGTCGTTCAAGTTCGGCAGAAGGTACCTGTGGTCTTATAACCTGTCCAGTAAAAGTTATTTTTTAATTTTTGGCTGTCTACTGTTATTTTCAACCTCTTTAAAAGTACTTTCTAATAAATAATGAATGTGAACATGCCACATTTTATTAATTGTTGAAGTGGTTATATTTTGGCACATATACTGAAAATATGTATACAACTAAAGCGCTATAAAGGCTATAATGTTTATAAGTAACATTGACAAAAATGCTGGACAAATGCATTTTACATCTGAATTCAATTTGACTTCAAATGTTTACTTTTTTTTGTTTGTTTTTTGTTTTTTGGATCCTTCACTGTTTACCCTTTCTACATGTAGAGCTCTTCGTGTTTGATATAGAATACAAGCATAGTGCTCTGGCTATTTGTTGGGAAATACAACTCAGAACACTCCAATTTAAGCTGAATGTTACTGCCACAGAGACTGTAGAACTCCTAACCTTTGTTACTGTGTAGCTAAGCTAGGTTAACTATTATACAACTCAATGCCATCTGCAACCACTTCATAATAAAAGCCAGTCACTGAAAAAGCTTTTAATCTAACAGGAAAAGTTCAACAGAAGGTTGATACCAGCAATAAATAGTTTATACAGAGGTGGGGAAAAAAAACAGATTTTGTCAGTGAGGTTAAGTGTTAGCAGGCAAATGCCAAGCCACTTATCAAAGTTGGTACTATTTAAAGGGATGAATATGAATCTCTGTATGATGAAGATTTCGCTTTTGTTCCTCAGACTGTACACAAAAAGACTTTCTACTATTTGGAACAGCTGATCCTGAAGCATAAACTCCACCAGAATAGCCTCAACATCAAGGAAATCCATGGTAGGTCACAGCTATATGATAATTATGTTGAATTTTTATGAGTAATATACCTAACCCTGTATACCCCAGTAGAATTCTATCAGAATGTTCCAAATTACTGAAAAAGATGAGAAACTGATAAACATTAAAAACCTAAATTTAGCTATAATGTAATCGACTGTCTATTACAGGGTAGTTTTAATTTACAGATCACAGAAAGATTTGTACATGTTTTCATAATTTTCACTTCCTCTTCTTCATCTGCCTCCCCCTCTGCTACTGTCTCCTCACTCATCTCCAACCCATCCTCATACTATTTAGCTGAAGCCTCGTCTCCTGAACTCTCAGGGCTCTTGCATAAGAAAATGTGCATAAAAATGCTGCTTTATTCCCAGTTAGTTATTGTTAGCAGGTTAAACATGCAGACTTCCCATCTGACCGCTGACAGAAAGCTGGCTGTAACAGCAGCTGCTGGTTAAAATATAAAGTAATGCCCTCTAACGTTCGGCTCGAGTGCCCTAAAAATCACATGTTCACTTTGCTAAACAGTTTGATTGCATTCTCACATAATTTTCTCCCATTGCTTTAGTCTGACAATGTTAGGTCCACCTAAAAGCTAACATGAGCAAAAACAGCAGCACTCACTGATGGAAAAGTTCAGGATATCCTCAGCAGCTCACCTCAAAATCACTGTCATCAATCAGAAATGCCCTTCATTGGCTCATAGACTGTGTCGGACTCCTTTGACAAAGTTTTACAGCCTCTTCAAGAGTAAATAAATTTGGACGCTTCACATCGGACATATTGACAGCTGAAATAAACGGTGGACTGACAGCCTAGACTTGTTACTGATGAACACCAGCCAGAGCATCTGAGGTGAATCTGGGTTAAAAGATAAAATGTCACAAAAATATTTAATCTACAAAGCAACACTTACAAATCTAAGTGTTGCTGTTGTTCAAATACATTAAAATATAGTGTGCACACATTTTTTTTTTTAAATACACAAACAACAGTAGAACCGTGCCAGCCGGCTGTGGATTTTATGGGGTGCAGAAGGTTAAAGGGAAATGCCTTGAATCTGCTATGGGACCTTTACCCAAATTACACTGAAAAGTGGGAAGCTTGCCCTAGTTGTCACCAGCGGAACTAATGTGGGTTAGAGTGAAGGAGAACATAATGACGTGTCGAGTGTTAATTACCTCTTCCCGTACCAGACAGCAAGCCATGCATGCATATCACTGGCACCAATAACGTCATGCAGCTGTCCTCATGTGGGCCTCTGAGGGCCACGCGTTGTACATCTAATCAGCGAACTATAATCAGAGCAGGCGTTTCCTGCCAGCTGCCCACAGAGCAAGCTTGCTTCTTACCCTAGTTATAGATGGTAAGTGCTACTTCATACATACTTATGCGCGCAGAGGCACACATGCTGTGCATTGAGTGACATCTCAGCGGCAATTCTCTGTATTCTTGAGCGGGACTGTTAAGCGGAGTTTATCCCGATGGGGTATTTTAAATCATCTCCATATCTCGGCAGGACTTCAAAGCTTTAAGAAGGCTACAACATGTGGCTACCATATTTTTCTTTCCTCTTCATCTGCTCTCTGGTGTGTGCTGTTTTCATGCATATGTTCTTTGCAGTGTTGATGACCTGCAAAGCATGCCTGTGATGAATTTATTGCTGGAGTGTATATGATGGTATTGCTTTTCTCTCAGATGGCATTGATTTCTACTACGGCTCCAAGCAGCATGCTCAGAAGATGGTTGACTTCTTGCAGTGCACCGTGCCCTGCAGGTAAACATTGCTTCGGTCTGTGCCTCTGAAAACACCGAGCACAGCATCAGTGATGATGTCTGCCGAGGTTCAGAATTTGTATGCAGATGCGGAGACTATTTTCTAGCCGGTGTTATCAAAATAAAGGCTGTAAATAATAAATTGTTAAAGTGAAGTTAGCATTAATAAAGAATGTAACTCATTGTAAAGAAGGGGAATATTTTAAATTATTTTGTTTAAAACAGTGTAAAAGTTGTTTTTGAATAGCAGAAACTCATAATCAAACTGCACAGGCTGTTTCTTTTTCATGTGTGCAAAACATTTTAATGCATTTAGGCCCTTTTTTTGTGCCATCTGTTCGACCGATACTGTATGAACTCGACTGTGTTACTGAATGAGTGAATACTAATGCTTGCTTTTTTTATTTTAAAGGTCAAAGACATCTCAGCGTCTCATCTCTCATGACATCCACTCAAATACATACAACTACAAGAGCACGTTCTCTGTGGAGATTGTACCGGTCTGCAAGGTATCCAGCAAACGCTTATATTTAGTTGAATTTTGGTTCAATCCAGTGATTCACAGTTGGCAGTGAGACGCATTGACGTGTTCATGTCACTTCTACAGCTTCAGCAAAATTTGTCTTATGATCAGCTGCTATTTAGTTTATAAAAGGGTTGAAAAAGGATTAATTCCTTATAACATTAAAACAAAGGTAGGGAGTGATTGATCCCTGCCAGGTGTCATTTTCAATAGCTCCTAAACCCCATTAAGTGGCATGTCACTTCAGTTGAATGCTTTAAATGACATTTCATAGATTGGGTGTGTTTACACACCATATTTTCGTACTGGCGGCACGCAGGGACACATTTTTCTTAAATGAAAACCTCAAGCCTTTTCCTGTGGACAGACAAACTGTTCTGCAGTTGTATTGCTGGTTCAAAGTCTTTTACTCCCCGTGACCTCGGTTTGACCTCAGGTTTTCTGGTTGTGTCTGGTTGCCAGGACAACGTTGTTTGCCTTTCACCACGGCTGGCGCAGAGTCTGGGGAACATGGGTCAAGTCTGTGTGTGCATCCGTGTCACCAGCACCATCCATCTGATCGACCCCCGCACCCTGCAGAGTGAGTACCGAGAGGTTTTGACACTTTCAGCTGACACCACTGGCTACAACTCTTCTTGTTAAATCACTGGATAATTATAGCTGCTTTCTCCTATGCTGGCTTGCAGTCAGCAGAGATGTAATTTAAGTTGGGGATAGATACAATATATAATTGTCATAGTTTTTTAATAAAGCCTCACAGCAAGAAGGTTTTGGGCTCAAACCTGCTGGCTGGGTGAGGCTTTTCTATGGGAAGTTTATAATGCTCTTCCTGTGCCTGCGTGGGTTCTTTCCAGGTACTCTGGCTTCCTCTCACAGTCCAAAGACATGCCTGTCAGGTTAATTAGCAGTAGGTGTGATGTGAGCATATCTGCTGCAGACTGGGATTGCCTCCAGCCTCTCCATAACCCTGAAGTTACAAAAATACATGAAAAGTTGTAGTTTGAATAAATCATACTTATAAATCATTTTCTGATAGTAAACACTTTTTTAAAAAAATAGCTTAAGGCGTAGATATTTAACTGAAAATTATTCACTAACAATTTCTTTTAGTTAAATTTATTAATTTTATTAAATTCATTAAACAAAAAAATGATAATTTGGCATTTGAGCTGTTGATTATTAGATGTCAAAACAAGCAATTTAACCACAGGAAACTACAATGGGAGATTTTCTCTACTATTATTATTTTAATTATTTATTTATTTATTTATTGGCATTTTCTTGTGGATTTGCTGTTTTAGTAGGTGGAGCACCAGCTAGAAGGAAAGGAGAGAGCTTGCAAATATGTGTTATAAACTGTTCAGCAGTTTGTTTTTCATTTAAGTTTTATAGACCATTTGACAGCTGATAAAGTCAAAAATAATGAATATTATTATTATTGTATTTAAATTACACTAGATCAAAGCAAGTATTTAAATATTCATCAGATTTTTTTCCTTCAAATGTCTTTTGATGAACCAGACGTTTCAGCTGTATCCTGTTTACCTTCTTTTAGGATCTGCACTTTTATAAACATTACCAGAGGTTATTTTTTACTCTTGTATCATTGAACATATAACACCAAATGATTTCCTGATTCACTGCATGATCAACACTCGTCTAGAGCACTCTAAACTGACCCCAGTTTGGTCACCACATGTTGAACACATTTTACTCAATTGCTTCTCTCCTGCAGTCACAGCAGTACATGAAACTGCTCCTAAAGAGCAAAACATATTTCAGATTGTATTATTTATTCTATCAAGGCCAAGTTATCTGATTTAGAGGGATTTATTACCAATGCAAGCACTGAGACAATTAGTGATGGGTTGCTTCCTCTGTGGTGTAATCATTCATTTTGTGAGAGGCTGGATGGTCCTCCACATCTTGAAGCAGCACACACGTTTTTAATTACTCTTCAAAGCGTGGGCTATTTTTGGTGCCGAAAGTTTTTTAGCTGGTTGAAAAGCACAAACAGCCTCAAGGCTGTTTGAACAGATTCAGCAGCACAAGGCAATTAACTCATGTATCAGAAATATGCGTTTCTGGTTTTCTGCTCATACAGTTTGTTTGCAGTTTATATGAGGAAAAAATCATTCCTGTCTTGTTTGTTTAGAGTATGAACAGAAAGAAAAAGCAATTATGGACAAAACAGACTTGTAATATTTTAATGTGTTTTGAAGATATTTAACATATGTAAAACAAAGTTAAAATCTTTTTTTAAGACTTAAACTAAATGATCAAATGTGTAATTTGTATCCTCCCTCTGTGAAGTAATGTATGTTTTTCAAGATCAAACAAAGATGAGAAGCTGCTGAATAATTTCTGCTCCTGTTCTTTGTCTACTCTAATGGCTACTCCTGTCACGGTAGGACTGTCAGTCATGCATAAATGATCTATCTCGCTAGTTGCTGAGGTGGACGGAAACACATACTGGCGTAACCCCTTCAGCAGTCTCTTCAACCCAAGTCAGCTGGAGGAGTTCATAGTCATGGACACTGACATCATCCGAGACCAGAAGCTGGGTGCTGGAGCTGGCATGAGGTCCAACAAGGTAAAGGCGCGCGTGTGGTGGTGCAGAACAGATTGCATTATGGGGGAACATTGCTCTTCCCTCAGAAGTAAAATCAATAGGAAACCATTACATTATCTGTAAACCTGTATGTTGGATTTGAGCCAAAACAACACAAACACTCAGGAGTTTCCTTTTAGGGAAGTGAGGTGTGTAGTTTCCCCTCTCTCTTTTGTCTTGGTTTGTGTGTTCGTGTTTGTGTGTGTGCGTTATTATTGATGCACCTGAATGAGCAAACATGGATGGAAGACCAAGAGTAATGTTTCATTAGCTTTAAACATTTTTTTCCTTCCCTCGTTGTGTATGCACGCTGCAGCACACGCTGGCAGAGGTGTGGGTTCAGAAAACATCAGAGATGGATACGAGTCAGCAGTATCACTGCCGTACATTCCTGGGCCACCTCCTCAATATTGGAGACCTGGTGCTGGGGTCAGTATGCAGATCAGACTGATGTGCAGTTGTGGCTAAATAGTAGTCACTGAGTTTACTCTATTCTTCTTATGCTGTAGGTTTGACTTTGCCAATTCCAACATCAATGATGAGTACCTGAATAAGATGAATCCTCACCATGTTCCTGACGTGGTAAGACTCGCCTGCACTTCCACAGACATCCTCAGTGAACAACTTTGCGTCAGATGATGATTTCAGATTTGTCTACTTGATTAATACAGCCCTCTAGTGGCAAAATAAAACATCAAATGCAGATCTAAAAATGTATTCCTTCATGAACAAAAATGTCGACATTCTGTTCTTTAATTTGAACATTCGTGCATGTGGACAATCAAAGGTGCTGATCAAGAAGAGTTACGACCGCAGCAGGAGGGTGAAGCGCAGGAACTGGAAACTGCAGGAGATGGACAGAGACCGCGAAGGCATGGATACAGATGATGAGAGGTAGGATGGCTTAGTTCATTATCTGTTGAAGGGGATGAAGTATTAGTGCAAATGAATAACCTCTCAGTTACAGCCTGCTGTCTTAGGAAATGTTTTTTTTTTCAAGCCAAGATTAATGACTCAAAAGGGTTTTTTTTGTGTTTTTTTTAAATGCTTTTGTTTGAGACTATTCAGATGTGGATACATGTGTTTCTTTTGTTAGTATTTAAAGCAGGTCAATAGTAAATTTATGCTTCACTCAAAAACGTACAGAGGTCAGGATAATTGGTATGAGAGATCGGTGCTAACTAGTATAGAGCTGTGGCGCACTGATGTGTGTGTTTTTTTTTTTTTCTTTGCTTGGACAGAAGTGGAGTTCTAACACAGAAATATAAGTGGTATCAGACTCTGATACACAGACAAAACTTATTTAAGGGATTTCTTTCTTTGCTAGTTTCAGGCTTTTCATAGAAATAAAAATAGACGAATATTACAAAACCTGTGTTTTTAATGTGAATAAATAACTGAAGGGTTTTAACCACGTTAAGGTTAAAGCCATAATTTCTGGTACAATGTCTCTGGTACAGAGCATATGGGAAAACCACTTCAAAGACCTGAAATGGTGACTCAAGGCATCGTGATGTTTTGGTTTGTTGGAGAATAGTCGGGTAGTGTGCCAAGAATGTCGTGTGTCCTGTGGATGTTATTTATATTTTTTTTTCATCTGTAAACTAACCAGATGGATCTGCTCTCAACTTTCTTTTCTGTATTCAGACAATACCAGGACTTCCTGGAGGACCTGGAGGAAGATGAGGCACTGAGGAAGAATGTCAATATCTACAGAGGTGAGTAGCTGATCGCCATGGCGCTTATTTGCTCCTGGAGCAGCTTCCCAAGAGGGATTCAGAACCTTTGTTTAGGTTCCCATTGTCAGTTTACGGCTCATTTACTGTCAGTGGCTCCGTAAGGGTCTGATGGAAGTTGTAACACGTTCATTATAGATGACGTATGCTACACTTAATGAGCAGATGCTAATTTAAAATTTTTTTTTCTTTTTAATTTCAGATGTGTCAAAGATCCCAGTGGAGAGCGACACTGATGATGACGGAGCACCACGTATCTCCCTGGCAGAGATGCTGGAAGAGCTCAGTCTAACGGATGCAACAGGAGGAGAGGGTGCCGACATGATGACAGAGTAACCAGTCACCGTTCTGCCTTCATGGCACCGACAGCTGATTTATCAAATATTGGCCTGCTTATGTTACAATAATGCAATTACACAACCATGGATTCAGAACTGTTTGTAAATTCAGGACTAATTCAAACATCAACAGATATGTTCAGTTACACAGATCCGGTGGTGTAATGACTTATTACAGTAAAAATCTACAAACTGGAAGTCATAATGGTCCTTTGTCAATTTTTTTTCCTGCTGAGAAGCTTACAGTTGAAACATTTGATCATTTACTTCCACATTGTCTCTTTATTCTGGGCCTACAGATGAACATTTTCTTCTTCTTTATATGATGCTCTTTGTCATATCAAATGACATGAAAATGAAGTGCTCACAGTTCCTTTATCTAAATAAATTGTTGCCCACAGTTTTCAGAAATGCTTTCTGCTGACTGAAAAACTTTTCTTGTGCTTTACTTTATTCATCCACAAGAGGGAGCTCTGTGCTAGAAATGTATAAGAAGCCATGCATTTAAATGGAGACACTTGCTGCGCTAAGTCTGTTAATGATGTACTTTGGCTACTGTGGGCAATATGCAAATACTGTCCAGCCACAACACCTTTTCGGCCAAAGAGATTTCAGTCAGTGTAATGTAATATAGGCTGAAGCTGGAGATATGAAATAGATTGAAATAGATTTTCTGCAGTAGGCATAAAGAAAGAAATGTATGAAAATGCCCAGCCCTCCCCTCTGTTTGAAGCCCGTCACAGCAAAAGGGCACAGTTTAAGTGCAACACAAGTAAGCGAATGCTTATTTCTGGCTTCACAGTTTATTCAAATCCTGCTGTCAAGTCATTGATCTCTGTTTAACCCACTGTGCCTCCTCTCATTTACATTTTACACCAGAAACTTTTGAAAATGTTTTCCTGTATGTCAGTCTTATGGGATTTCAAATTAAAGTGAAAGTAACGCACTTGTCAAAGAAAAAGAAACGGTTCTAAAACTATAAAAATATATTTAAGAGGAAGGTTTTGTATGCAGTCACTTCTTATCTATTAAATGAACCACCAAACATCATAAAGGGGGTGTGAATAGGGTTGTGGTACCATGCTGGCTTAAAACAGAAAACGAGTGGCTTAAAATGATGAAGCCATGCAGGGGTTTGATATCAAATGTCTTTTATTTTGATGATTTTGGAATGTAAAATAATGAATCCAAATCAGTGCATTAAATCAAACCATACCTGAGCTTTTGTTAAACATTAGTTTGTTGGAACAGTCCAGCCCACATAGATAATGTAATGTAAGACAGCAGAGGAATGTGTGTCTCACAGGGTGTGTTAGTCTGTGTGATATGTCTCACATTTTGACTTGGAGGGGGTGGAGGAGGTCCAGTCTGGTTTTTCACAAACCTGAGCAGGTTGTTATGGGTAATCAGATCTACTTGGGAAAGTGAATGAAGTGCGCCCCGCCCCCCCCCCCCCC
>VUQK01041577.1:0-27318 GCA_015106715.1 Bujurquina vittata
ACCGTCCCTGCTGATCTGTGACTCCATGCGCGCTCGTCTCACAGACAACGTGAAAAGCCAAGTGAAGAAAATTAATTCGGAGCTTGCCGTCATTCCGGTAGGATTAACTAGAGAACTCCAACCGCTGGACATTGGCGTAAACAGGGCGTTTAAAGTAAAGTTGCGAGCGGCGTGGGAGCGATGGATGATAGACGACGAACACACATTTACTAAAACTGGGAGGCAGCGGCGGGCGAGGTACGCCACCGTCTGTGAATGGATTGTGGATGCCTGGGCTGAGGTTTCTGCTGTAACTGTTGTCCGAGCTTTCGCGAAAGCCGGCATCATTGCTGAACAGCCGCCTGGCGACGAGACTGACTCAGACATTGATGAGAGGGAACCCGGAGTGCTCGATAGTGAAATTGCGCAGCTTTTTAATTCAGACACAGAAGATGAGGACTTTGATGCATTTGTGGGAGAAGAGTGATTAAAAATAATGTGTATTTTGTCAAGTAGTAGAATAAACTTCAATTGAAAATCACTGTTTCGTGTCCTTTACTTTTCTTGCAGACCGCATGTTTTAGCATGTGCCTTATAATACGGAGCCGCACAGAATAAGTACCGTACAGAAACAGAGTCCGTAATTGAGAATGCGCCTTATAGTACGGTGCGTCTTATGGTCCGGAAAATACGGTACCTGTTTTTGCTTATATAAAATGATTTAGCACAACAATAACATTAGAAATAAAAGCAGCAACTCAGTTACTTACAGAGAGGCACTGCCGCAGCACACACGTCTGCTTTAGCTTCCCTGGTCCTCCAAACTTTTTCATGTCTCTGCAGAAGTTACAGTCTCCACACTCTGGTCTCATACAGGCTTCACAGCGTTTGCATCTGCACAGAAGGCAAACATGACAGCAAAGGATAAATGCAGGAGACAGCTTAAACAAAGCAGTATAACTACGGGACAGTACTAAATCTAAATGATGATTTGCAAATCATTAGTGCATTTTTAAAATACTTTAAAAAAACAACATTTGATATGTTATAAATGAGGCCTAAATTAATTGCATTAACTGCATTCTGTTTTTATAGAAATAACAAAAACACAAGGCTTAAGATGATATAAAGCTGATCTATTCTTCAGTCTGCTGAGCTACATTTATACAGGCATAAATATGACCATAAACACACACACACACACACACGGTTTATTACCTGACCCGTCGCCGCCTTAACACAGACATGGAAGAGGCTGGTTTTTGAGGCCGTGGGGTAATGGGAATAGAGGCCAGTTTAGGACGAGGTGGTGGTGGTGGAGGAGGAGGAGGTTGGTACCACGAGGGCTGGGAGCAGAAAAGTAATGAAACAATGGGTAAAGGAGGAAAGAAAAACCTTTAGTCAAAATAGATAAAAGGAACAGAGGGAAAATATTTTTATCCCATTATGAAAAAAAGCCCATTATTCTGATGTACTTGTGAATGTAATGGAACTTCATAATTAACCTCTATTAGATATGATTCAAACCACTGCAGCACAGTACCTTTAATGCATGTTCTAAACCAGGGGTGTCAAACTCCAGTGCTTGAGGGTCGGTGTCCTGCAGGTTTTAGACGTGTCTCTACTTCAACACACCTGAGTCAAATATAGCAGTCGTTAGCAGGACTCTGGAGAACTTGACTGCAGACTGAGGAGGTAATTCAGCCATTTGATTCAGGTGTGTTGGATCACGGACACATCTAACACCTGCAGGACCCCGGCCCTTGAGGCCTAGAGCTCGACACCCCTGTTCTAAACTCTGTAAGGTTATCCGGTCTTTAAGTGGTGACGCAGAACTCCATTTCTGGGTCCAAACTCTCCCGTTTTCAATATGCAGCAATGCTGTGTCCCCCATTAGTTTGACCGATCCAAATGTAATAGCGAACAGTCACTGGGCTGCCATTGCTGTCCATTTAAGGGCATCTGGACCCAGAAATGACGTCGGACTTAAAGACCGGATGGTTAACAGTATCAAAGCTGCACTGAGGTCCAACAGGACGAGCACAGAGGTGAGTCCACTGTCAGAGGCTCTAAGAAGATCATTTGTAACCTTCACTAATCTGTAACCAGATCACCCTCTTTGTTTGCAAAGATTTTCTATAATCCATGGACCAGTGGTAGAGTTACCATTAGATCCTGTTATCATTACAAATGTACCGTTGTAAATAAATAATACTTACCCTCTTCGGCCACCTGACTATGGGTCTTCCTGTGTACGACATATTGGGATTGTCGTTAGCATGCTCCTTTAGTAATGCCTGCAGGACAGCAGAGACAAGAGTGAGTGTGACAGAAAGAACAGTGAGGCACACATCATAACAGGGCATTAAGAAGACAGAGCATTTATTCCACCACCAGTAAAATGACATATAGAAGGGTAACAATAACAGAGGGTTAATACCTTGATGTGTGTAATGAGTGCCGGAGCGTTGTGTATCCCTGCTGGGACACACTTCTTGTTAGAGGGCAGAGCTTCCAGTTTACCCAGCAGGTTCCAGAGTCCCTCCACCTCAAGAGGAGTCAGATGGACTTGCTGCCCTGAAGATTCTTCCTCACTGCCAACATCCTCCTCCTCATCCTTCACCTGCTCACTGGCTAGATCTGAGCCAGATGGATTCTTCAGACCTTCACAAAGGAAATAATAATACAACCAATCCCCACAAAAGACTAGAGATGCAACAGCATAGTAAGAGCGTGAGAAAAGTTTGGAGGAGTGTGGAAAGGGTTTATAAAGCCTTAAAATATATATAAACAATAAATATAACGCTGCTACTGCCTGGATTTTCACCTATCGCGGGGGTCTCTGGAACGTAACCCCCGCGACAGGTGAGGGATGACTGTATATTAATATTATTATGAAGTTCATTATAAACTGACTTAGCCTCACTAAACTTTCCTTTGGTATCACATAATGGAAACTCATCTTGGTGTGACTGGAAACCTGCCCACCAGTTCATCGTTTGATTTCTGCACCGTGTGCATGTGTGTGCGCGCACGTGTATTTCAGACTGCTGTTGCTGCTTGATTTTTAAATTAGAGCTTAATGTAACTGTGCACTTGAAGAAATGCTTATTTTTCTTTTCATTGGTGAAAAACAACTTGGGAGAAACCTGTGAGTCACAAGGACATGATGAAAGTAAGAAAGGTATATCTAAAGTTGTAAAGGGGTCTTAAAATAACACACACACACACACACACACACACACACAGAGGTTTGGATAATTGTGGTAGTGTGATGACTCTTTGTAGCAGAAAATGAATTTGCATTACATCATTCACACAATTTTGTCCACAAAAAATGTCAGAAAAGAAAACAAAACAGACACACCAAAAGAACAACAAAAAAAATACTGGCTGTGTACACACCGATGCCCAGCGAGTGTTTCTGGAACTCTGGGGTGAGGTAGGAGGTCTTAGTCATGCTGAAGACGTAGCGCTCCAGCACGTACCAGCACATCTCGTAGAAGAACGGGTAACGAAACTTCACTGGAACCTGCAGTGGGGGTGAAAGGAGCAAATATAGTCACTGTTTTCTGTCACAGCTTAACGGAGAGTGTGTTTTCACCTACCCGCGTTCTGTCCTCTATATTACAGATGTTAAGCTGCATAGGGATATTAAAGCTGTGCAAGAAATTTCCTCCAAAAACCATCGAGTCCACAGGGGTATAAACAGCATGAATCCAACCTGTGTATTGCACACATCGTAATATTAATATTTTTTGTTCACATCACGGGAGTCTGTCTGCATATAGTGAGTGAATGTTGAGTCAAAAGTGTACCTGAGGGGATGATGAAGGTGCAGCCTGGCTTCAGTTCAATCCTCTGGCAGTCAGTCACTCGGTCTCCCAGGAACACGTCTCCTTGTTTCCCGGACAGCACCCAATTCTCATAGAGCTCCAAGTTCTGAGGAGTTGGAGGAATCAGCCAAAACACCTGAAAACACACGTACAATTCAACATCTGCTCTCTGCACCAGTCACAGCATGACAGCGTTTCCAGATGTTAACAGGAACAAAGAGAAGCCCTTTAAGACTGCCCCTTACTCATTTAGACTTGAGAACATGTTTTGAGCTGAATTTAAAAATAAGAAACTGTAACAGAAAATATGTTGTTACCCTACCTTGCTGCCTCTCAGTATGTGGTACCACACTGAGGTCCCTCCAAAGTCAATGTGAAAGTCTGTGTAGCAGCCCTCGACACTCATCAGACAGTACCTGCGGAGACACGTGGTCGTCATCAGCACTTTCTGTCACACTTACAGCAAGTTTCCTGCAAGCAAGAGACGTACTTCTGTACTTTGGGGTACTGCATGTCATTGATAGAGTTAGTCGAGTCTCTCTGTCTCTCTTTCAGATGACGAGGCCACATGTTGTCCACCCAGTCAATGAGATCTACCTATACATGCAAATGTAAGACAGAAAATGGGGACAGTGAGGAAAAAAAAAAAAAAGACATTAAATATACTTTTGGTTCAAAGGTTTTTGTTTCTAACCATTGACCTGGTTATGGCTAGGGCAAATGAGCCCTTTGTTGAGTGTATGTACATACTGTGGTAGGTCTCTGGACCAAGTTCTCCAGTTTGGTGTGACTGAACTCCAGGCTGATAACATTATAGAGCTTCTCTCTCTGGGATAGAGGGGTCTCATAGTAACGTGTCCACTGGGCCATGGACATCTCAGTTCCCTTCTGAGTGCTCACATCCATCACATCTATCATGCGTCTGCTACCTGAGAGGGGAGTCCTCTGTTAGACACAGCATGACAGAAAAGCCAGAAAAGCACAACAGCTGGGAAACACTTCAGTGCGATCCAGAAAACTACACTGAACGGGAAACGCAGTCAAGACACTGACATGGTTAGAATTTATGATTTTTACGTGAAATAATAAGTTTATTCTCCAATTTTTGGTTTAGTCAAAGAATCATCCATTTGCAACAGTGAAAGTGCCGCAGTGAGTTTTGCATTTTCTTCTGTCAGTTTGGAGGTAATCGCTGTAGCTCTCACTCTCCACCCAAGTCAGATGGGTTTGGTGGGCAAGCGTTTCGAACGATAAATTAAAGCTGTCCCCACATCAGCCTTAATCTTTCAAGAGCTCACACTTTGCTATCACCAAAGCATGCCCAACCTTCCACTTTCTTAACCATCAATGTCATGGAAATTTGGGGCTTTTAATAATTTCTTTGGAATGTTCTGCTACAGGGCCACACAGGAAGGCCTGGGCCAAGGTGGATTTGAATCCAGACCTTCTAGCTATGAGGCAGCAGTGCTGATCACCGTGCTGCCCACAATTAAAATCCTCAGACATAAATTTAACCGTGCATGTGTCTGACTTGCACGCTGCTGTAGCTTCTCTGCTGTCAGAGCTGAACCCTGACAGTTTGGAGGGTGGAGCCAAAGGAAGAGGGGTCCTAATGTGATTGGTCACTTTAATGGAGCCATTTTAATCTGCAATCATTTAAAATTTGGAAAATAAAGTTTGCTGAATTAATTATCAGCAGCAGTGGAAACACTGTCACTGGATTACTTTAATGCTGAATAAATCTTTAAAACTGGTGAATTCAAAGGCAAGCTCAGAAGTCTCTGCAACCCTGAAACTTTCGTTATGTCAGTATCAGAGCCATCATCCTGGTGTCTGCCCTGGACCTGCAGACCACAGGGAAATGTTGCTAATAGGTTTCTTGCACAATTTTTTTTATATTTTAGTTTGATAAGTTTATATATTTATTTATAAATCTTAGTAGTGTTCATAAAGGGACAGCTGTTTCTGGTAGGTACTCTGTGGTTATTAGTAAAATTACTGTTTCAATAAACAGTGAACCGCTCTGATCAAATAGTTCAAAGTAAAATATTTGCCTTTGTATCTTTTTTTGAATAAATCAATAATCACTATGAAAGTTGATCTATGCTTCACATCAGGAACTTGCTGTCTTGAGGATTTGCTGACTTTTTCTAAGTGAAGTTTACCAGTTTAACTGCGGCTTCTTAATGTGGGGGTGCAGGTAAATGAAATTCCTTGGGTGTAAACTCAACACGTGTGCGTAGAACTCAGCAAGCGGTGCTGAATGTTCTAAAACATCCTAACATGGCAAGCCGAGGCCCGTTACCTTCTCATTAATGATCACGACTGACTACAGCTGGTAGTTTCTCTGTGCTGCATATAAAGAATTTGGGAAACCGAAGGAACTCCGTGAGTTCTAAGGAGGAGAATTGTAGATTTAAAAGTGGAGAAGGTCTCTTGGAGCCATTTCTAAACAACTGCAGATTCCAAGATCAGCTGTATTAAGCACAAGTTATTCGGATGTGTCGCCACATTACCGAGACCCAAACGGTCAGCCTCAGATGAGCCAATCTAGGATGTTCAGGAACAACCCAGGAACCTGCCATGAACTAAAACACCAGCATCACTGTCCACAGTGGAGAGTTTTAGGTCACCATGGACTGAGAGGGTGTTGAGCAAGAAAGATGCCCCTGCTCCAAACTCGACGTCTTCACACTGACTGAAATTTGCAGCTGCCCACATGGACGAGCCAGATACCTTCTGGAGAAAAGTTTGATAGACGAGACAAAGATTGAACTATTTGGCCTCAATGAGAAGTTGTTTTTTTTTTTTTGAAGAGTAAATTTGAGTCTTATAAACCTTAGAACGCTGTATCAGCTGTCAGGCGTGGGAGTGGTAGCATAATGCTCTGGGGCTGTTTTGCTGCCAGTACTGTTACACTGCACGAAGTGGACTGAATAACAGAGGACTACCTCCAAATTCTTCAACTTTACCTCAAACCAGCAGCCAAACAGCTGAAACTTGGACACAACCGGTTGTTCCATCAGGACCATGATCCCAAACACACAAACTAGTTCTGGAGTGGATAAAGCAGGCTAACATTAAGCTTCTAGGATAGCATTCCCAAAAATCTATTCCAACTTGTGGACCCCAGTTCTCGTTTTTTTTTAAGTCATAAAAGATGTATGCTGTGCAATCATTCCCCCTTTAAAAAAAAAAAAGAACAGTTCAAAGAGATCATTAAAAGCCCAGAACATCCATGACACTGATGCCCATATGAACTTCTGAACAACTAAAACTAAAAGGGGCTCCTATTTGTCTCCAATCTTGTTAGAAGCAGACTGGACAAAATCTTTTTCTTAGAACAAAAAACTAAATCAGCAATACACTTAATTTTTAATTAAAAAAATGCATTAGGTAGAAAACTATACACCTATGCACATATTCAGTTAATTACAATTAATGATGATTTTTAATCAGTTATTTTCAGCAATTAGGATCAAATTCATATTATTAATGAAAAAATTACTATAGACACAGGTGTAATTACAGTATTTATTACCCAAAATTACTCAATTTGTACAATAATGCAGAGCTGCTCCAGGACTGAAGCCGATATTCAGCAGAAACATGTAATTCAAGGTTCACTGTTCAAGTCTTACCAACAAACATCTTGACGTCATTGACACTGAAGTCAGGTTCTGGCATCCTACAGAACAAGAGGTTACTCAACATATTACAAAGCTCAGGTTGTTTACTTTATAGATGGTAACATTTAATAACGCCGAAGATATCAAAGATCTGATTTAAAAAATGCTTCAACTAGTAAAAAAGGTAGAAATACACGAGGACAAGAGAAAAAAAAAATACACAGGGTGCCTACTTGATTCCCAGTCCATCAGATTTCTCAAAAATGATTGGGTCTCTCAAGCCGCCTCGCTGAACGAACTCGTATGTAAAGTCTGGGAAGAAACAAAAATACAAGCATGAGGAAGAGAGAAGCTAACATTGAACACTTTTCACGCTTCAAACAAATGATGTGCTTTTGAAACAGACTACTATTAACAAAGACCCAAAGATACACTTTATAACTGACTGTTTGCCAAGTTGTCTGTTACGTGTAGACAACACTGGTTCATCAGTTAGGCACCTGTTATGTTTGAATGATTCTTAGGTTGGTGTTAATTGGCTTAACCAACAAAAACCATCCTCTGAAAATGGTCAGGTAGAACAAACAGACTGAAAATGAGTGAAAAAGCAGCCAATGTCCAAAGAAGTACTTTGAAAGACCTTCAGGAAGCTGGAGAACTACTGCTCACAGCCCTGTGGACAACTTGTGGGTTCCCCTTGGGTATCTGCGCACTAGATAACCAGGCTGGTTCTCCAAAACAGCGGAGCTAAAAATTACAACAAAGTCTGAGTTATTGGAAGGTAAATCTAAAGAAATGAGAGGTGGCTCATTACTTTTACACAGTACTGTACTCTGCTGTGCCGGGTTGCCAATAAACTTGGGCACTGGAAGGTAAGAGCTCATTTTGTCCAAATTCCAATGTAAGCAGGGGGGTTTCAGTTGAAACCCCCCTGCTTACAAGCAGCACTACGACCACCAACCTTTTCCAACCATGCGAATCACCCGGTCAGAGCTGAACCTCTCACTGGTGACTTTCTCCTCCAGGACGAACATCCTCCTTCCATCAATCTCCTCATCCGAGATGCAGTCATCATGGTAACGCCGCCGGGGACCAGAACGCTAGAGAGTGGAACCGAATAAGAAATACGATAAGAGATGGAGGACTGAAGCAAACCTCCGCCCCCCAAAAGATACTTTTTATTGTGCTTTTCTTTTAGATACAAACATAACGACAAAGCACTGCAATACAAAACAAAAATTAACCCAACAACCAAAACTCACAATGAGAAATTAAAAAACAAAAACAGAAAAAAACGCTCACTTTGACAATCATGTTCCCAGCCATCAATTACAATACTAATATCTCCAAGAAAATGAACAAATCCCAAATTTCCCAGAAGATGTATAACTTGTTTTTAAGTGTGTAGCTTATCCTCTCCAAGGACAGACACATTCCTTTCAACCGCTGAGCAACAGTGCAAATTTACTTATTTTTCCACATTATGGCTATGCATCGTTTAGCCTCCAGTAGACAAATATTCAGTAATGCTCCCATATTTTTAGATGGGTTAAAGTATTGTGGATATATATATGCAATAAAGAATTTTCGAGTAAGTGGTACTTCTTCACCAATAATGCCGCTAGCAATTTCCAGTATTCTCTTCCAGAAGGCTGCATTCCCATACACAGTGGAACAGCTTACATTTAAAACAGGTATCAGGGATGGTAACATTAAAAACAGTGCAGCTTAGCTGGTGTAATATACAACCAGTTTCACCATATCTTGCAATAACTATAAGTTCACATTTATAGTTAGATGATCAGGCTTCCTTTGATATATCCTCCTGCAAATCTGCCAAGACTGTTTTCTGATGATTCTAGTGAGTGACCTACAAAGTATTATTCAGCAGACAGACCTGCCGCCTGGAGTACAACGAGTTCCCTACAATTTCCTCCAAAAGAGAAAGAGGTGGTAATAAGTCCAAGCTATAATCCCAGCTACTCCAAATAAAATTCCTGCAAGTTAGGGTTAGGTTTAAAGTCTTAAAGTGTTTGAGGTATTGTATATATAAATTTAAGTTCTTCAAATGACATTAAGAGTGAACTGTCATTATAAAAATCCACTATCTTGGCCATCTATGCCCAACACTGCCCAGAGTTTATATCCAGCATCCCCTTTACCTGGTTGAAATTTATCATTCACAAAAATAGGAGAAAATTGTGATAATCTGGGAGCCTCCCGCAGGTATGCCCCAGCATCAAACCAGACCTGTATTCTTAAGATAAGAGTTTTTCGTTTCTTTAATTTATTCTTATTTGTGGAATATATATACACGTTAAGGGGCGTATTAATTAAATGTGATTCCATTGTGACCCATGTGGAAGGAGATTTATTATCAAATTAAGACAAAAAAATAAAAAATAAAAAAAAAAATCGGTTGTGTGTGATTAAAGATTCATTTTAAAACTACACCTGCCTGTTCACCTTATTAGAATTACCGCTAAAGAATACGTCCAAAAGGAGTTTGTTTCAAAGTTGCGCTAATAAGTAGCCATTTAAGGACGGATTCTACAGCCCTGTGCCAAAGATCTGAGAGCCATTTATTACCATTTATTATGTCCATTACCAGAGCCTAGGAGCACATTACTTATTGAAAATAATATCGCCTGAGGGTGCCCAAGAAGCAGTAAACTGCTTCAAATCTTGAGCCATCTTTCAGTCATGCACTTTACTCAGACTTTGTATTTCTTGTAAACAACTTATATCCAGACATTAACTACACTCACAGACTTGTAACATCAATTGGGGACCTGCCTTCAAAACATGTATTTACAATAATGTCAACGTTTATTGTTCATTACTGATTAGCATACTGGGCACCACTTAAACAGTGTACGATTGTGATTCAAGACTGGAAATTCAACATGTGTGCGAGGAATGGGAGAAGAATCGAACTTTCTCATAATCTTCCTGATCCTGTCTGTTCAGGTCATGAGGTGCTTTACAAAAAGGCTTACAAACTTTGGCCAGCTAATTCACAGTAGATCAGTTAAAAAAAATAATTAAAAAAATCTAAAGCAAGGTGCTGGTCACTCACTAATCTAATCTACACAGGTTTCCCTACAACAAAACGTGGCTTCTCTCTACATCTGCACATGAGAACAGTTTTAAGTGATGCGTTGAATCTTGATGCAAGCTAAAAACTCAGATTAGACTGTACTCTCTTTCAGTTGTAGAAAAAACAGCAATTTTTAAAAACGAATCCGTTTAATATAGTGTTCATGTTTCCACAATCTCATGATGGGGGAATACATGTACTAAAGTATTACCCTGACCTTTCATTTTATTTCTCTCAGCACTCAGACCTGAATGTGCATACGGCATTTTTTGATCTATTATTTATTGTTATGTTTCACACTAACTTGTCCCCTTATGGGGAGGAGTCATTTAAAAGCCATACAGAGTTTTAAATATAAAAATTCCAACACGAGAAGTCAAACCTATATTGTGTATTTTGAAAGGCCAGAGGCACTATATGCAAGGCCTGAAGGTCCACACCAAAAAGCCCACCATGCCACACACGATAAAGAAATGTAATCTTGATGTAGGCTAGAGAAAAGCACAAAAACAGACAACAGCACCTAAAACCAGCAGCTGCCTCAAAAAACTGTGTGGCACCTGAGGGTGCTGGATTTGACCTGGCCTCTGTTGACCATCCACAGCATCACTGAGAAAAGACCCGACTTCCTCACAATGCTTATTAATGCTAAACTTATTTACTCCATTTACAAACGCACGAGACACAGCTTTAAAATCTGCATGTCCTGCAGACTCACAACACTGCATACAGAGCCCCGGAAGCTTAAAGAGAGCGTGGCACTGATTGTTTTAAACCACACTCAGTGGGTCACAGACTGAACTTAGTTTCTGTGTCCCGTCCTGGTTATGAAGAAGAGCGCGCAGTTTGTTTACATCCACCCGGAACTTACCAGCCTTGTGCTGTAACGTGGCTTTAAGACATCCATTTCCATTCATTGACTCCACCAAAGCTAACCCACGCAGTAGACAGAAGCCATGCGTCCACGGTCGCGCAGCAGTGTGGTAGTTACCGTCCCCGCAGGATCCGGAGCCCAACTTACTGAAAGGATCTGGCGGATACCATCAGACCCATCAGACAGTCTGAGTACTCGAGGATTTATATACACATTTGCTTTAACAGTCAGACTGTCTCTGGGTTTTATGAAACCGCCCTGTATACACTGACAGGGGTCCACGGGGCTGCAAACATTCATGAAATCTACGGAGCTGGTGCCGTTACTGTGGGCATCACTAGCACGATAACAAAGTTAGTCCCGTCTCCGAACAGCCGCCATTTTCCGTCCCATTACAAAACGTCACCATAGCCCGCCCACACATGCACACCCGGCCAGTCACAGCCACACCGGCGAGCCTTTCATTGGACTACAGTGGTGTCGCTCACGTTAAAGAGTTGTAATCTCTGATTGGATAGGAATAACCAATCAACATAGAAAAAAGTTAGCAAGCGACCAATAACAGCACAATGCCAAAGCAACCTCACATCTCATTGGTTAATAGAGTCCCAAAACGTTAACTAGTGGAGAAACAGGCAATCGGTCAAAAGTAACAGCCAATCGCGCTTTGAGTTACCGCCGTAACCACCGCCTATCGCTTAATATAACTAGTCATTACTTTTAAATAACACAATTACATAAACATAATAGTTTTACAATCCCTACCCCCATTGCAGCAGAGGTCCGTCCACTTACGAACAACTGCCGTAATCCGAGCCGCGTAACGCCCTCCGTAGCCCGGTTTGTTCTTCCAGAGCCTCGCTGCGGAGAGACACGTTTTGTAGCCTTCACCCCAACGAGGAAGTGCCCGCAGGCCCATAAATGGAAGTGCGCCTTGAACAGGCCACTGCTGATTGGCTGGAAAATGTTGCGTAGCAGTTGTGATTGGTGACAGGGACCTGTCCTTCAACCACGTCCCGCTTGAATACGGCGAGCGAGAGGAAGACATTGGCAAACAGTGAAATAATATGGCAGTAGCCACTGATGAAGAACATATTAATCTTATTTTTCAGCACGTGAACAAAGATACAAACAGTATACTTTCACGAATAATTTCCCGTGCTCAGCTCTATAATGCTTCACAGCCACAGGCCTTAAAGAAGGGCCCCCTCCCCCCTGCGTGGTACACAGGCTAATGATGCAGGGCTTAAGGCCGGCTGCGGACACACACCTCCGCCCCATGCAGAAGCGAGCCTGTGAGCGCACACTTCTCAGCCTGGAAGCTCATGTTTCACTCCTGCAGTATCGAAGTCCTAATACAGTCCTTGAGCGTCCAGGTTTTAGTCTGGATCCGGGGCCCTGCCATTCAACCCAACCCATTTTAGGGGTAAAAGAATAACTGGAGTGTACACATCTTTGCTGGTTGGGATATAGGATATTTCTTCTGCACAACACGCAGTCTGTTATCTGTCCAGATGCCAGGGAAGGCTCCCAGGATGATTTTTATAGGAGCAAAAATAAAGGAAACTTTTGTTGTGATAATTCAGGTACAAGTTTTAATTTGTGGAAGAAAAATTTTCTAAAATATTTTTCTAAGGAGTAGGCTGCAGTGAATCCAACAGCAGAAGTATACAGTAGCTGCTGCAAACAACGCAGAATAACAAGAGTGAAAACACAGCATGAATCAAGAACACAATGATCTCTGGAAAACAGCGGCAGTGCTATACGAAGGGATGGAAACACATCATACACAAAACAAGTGAACTCAAGCTTTGTAATTAACACAAACAGTGAAGCCCTAAAGCAGTAAAATACCCCGAAGGCAGTATCAGAATAATCACATAAAGCTGGGCTGTGTTTATTTCTAATCTAACACATTCATAATTAACTTCAATTCTTAGACCACACAGCATCTAAGCTCAGTCATTTTAAACACATCAACATTAAAACCTCAGTACTGTATGTGAATGTTTTACGTGAATTCCTAAAGGCCTTCCTTAAAGGCCTGCTAAGAAACACAAAACAGGTGCATAACCACAACATGACACAAACTGCATGATTTGATGCAGTCAGCATAAGTATTGGCACAGCGGTTTGGTTCCACAGTAAAACACACATCGCTGACAAATGCATAAAAGAAAAATAACAACTGTCTCAATACTTACGCTCCTGAGTTGGTATTTGTGCGGTGCTGTAGTGTGTCTGAGACTCAGATATTAACTCCATACATTAACAAAACACCTCAATTCATTCTCTTCCTGTTCAAAAGCTGTTTGAAAATCTGATCCGTGGAATTCAGAGATACACAAGATCAACCAATGAGAAGATCCACCTTTCTAAATATGAGTAAGTAGACAAACCGGGAAATGAAAGCATATTAAATAGACTGACTTGAGATTTGCTTTAAAACATAAAAAAAAAAGAGGCCTGAGGCAATTCATGGGAATATTTTGGTGACCTTTCATCCACTGTTGCATTTTTTTTTTAAAGGTTAGTTATCAAAAATACACACACACCCTCCAGCATTAACAGACACATTCTGCACAAGATACCAAACAACTTTATACAAGTACGGCAATAAAAAATACTGTGAAGTCAGAGTGAAAGATGACATATTTACCCAAATCATCCCGACAGTTTGATACACAGATTTTCACTTCGCTGGACACGGCTCTGCAATGATGAGCTAATGCAATTCACTAACAATCCTGCAATACAACGCACAGCACAACATCTACACAGCTTTAGGATGTCTACGTTTATGAGCACGGCGGTTCAGTGATGCTCAGGCCGAGGCTACGTACTGGGCCACAATGCGATGAAAGGTCTCCAGCATTTAATTTCTGTTTTGTCCACAGTCATATTCAATTTATTATTGCATATATAAAGAAAGTGAAAAGTAAACGGCAAGTTAAGAAGTCTGGAGAAGGCTAAGAAAGCTGCTGTGATTCACTGTGATTTAACCGATAAAGGGTGAAATTAAAGTGCAGCCTTTATTCCTGTTATCTGAAAGGAGCCCAGGATACACATGAAAGCAGCCGCGCCCTGCACCCTCCTGCGTGGACTCAGATGGTGCCGTAGGCTGACTCGTTTCATTCAGGGTTTCTACTTGATGAAGCTGTAGACAAAGGAGCCGAGGACGAGGGCCAAAATCACACAGCAGCAGAGGATCATCATTTGTTTCTGGGGAAACACATTGTGGGAGGGAGGAGGGATCAGAGACAGAAACAAAGCTGGTGTTAAACGAGTCCACTCGCCCGACAAACCCCGAGCTGAGCGCAATCAAGCTCAAATCCACAACAAGCTGGCCAGGACTAGATCACACCCACCATCTACAATCCAGGCCCTGAGTATTTGAACAGTTACAGATGTTTGCTTCAGACTCACAAAGTGCCCAAAATGCAACGATCTCCTAGTCACTGGAGCATGCACGTAATTAAGGTTTAACTTGTTTGCCAAAATCAACGTCATTAAAAAAACAGTACAGGAATATCTGAAAATGGCAAATAAGCCGGCTGATTGAGAGTTCCTTTGGAGGAGCGTCAAAGCATCTGCATGATGGTGCAAAAGCCATTTATGACCCATGACGCGAAGCAAGCTGTTGATTTGGCAAACGTGGTGCTTCTGGAGCTGCCGAGGCTTATGTCTGACTGCCTGTGGAAATGGAACGCGAGGGTTTATCGACAGTTTGGAGCTCAGAGACACGCAGAATCAGCTAAAGATCCTAAACATGCAAACAAAGAGCATTTGAGGGTGAAAATGTGGAATAACCTCAACCAGCCGAATACTTCAGTGATGTCAGTCTAAGGAAATAATAAATAGCCAGAAGCCAGACTCTTATTTTCACAAGGGCTAAAGCGACGAACAGTTTCTATGTAGCTTCAACATCACTCCCTCATTAGTGTATGCAACTAGTGGTTGCGCACAGGCTTGTGTCATCATTGTGTTTGGCTGGTATGAAAATAACCTCAGAGCACAGAACCCAACAACAGGCTCTTCTCTCCTGTTCAGTCGGCCTGCACTCACCCTGCGGGCCTCC
Organism: Bujurquina vittata; assembly: GCA_015106715.1. Lineage (NCBI taxonomy): Eukaryota > Metazoa > Chordata > Actinopteri > Cichliformes > Cichlidae > Bujurquina > Bujurquina vittata. The sequence continues at coordinate 15,497 of VUQK01041577.1, forward strand.
TGCTGGAATTTGGCAGCCTTCTTGGTGTCGGCCACCGCTCTCTCCACAAACCCCACTGACTGGTCCATGTTGCTTTCAATTCTGTCAATCATTCCACCCTGGCAGGGGACACAAATCATAACATGAGAGAAGCAAACACAAAGTTTGTGAAAGTAACATTTGTGGCTCATCTGCTCTTTTGTCCTCAGCCCACTGCCTTGATGCTCAGGCAAAGGGAAATCCCAGAGAGTTGATTCTGTAAATCTGGACGCAGCGTTTTCAGCTGGAGGAACCGTTGGTCACAAACAATACACTGCATTATGACAGAAACTGATTTATAAAGCTGGAAACCTGCAGTCTGCTGGGACTGAAGAAGTCACTTGAATGAGGGACAAACTGTTTGGATCCTTAGCCCACTATTACTCTGGAAGTGGGAATGGATCAGACTTCTTTGTCCTGCACATCCCACAGATGCTCGATTCGATTGAGATCTGGGGACTTTGGAGGCCAAGTCTCCCCCAAACTCAAACCATTCCTGAACCATTTTTGCTTTGGGGCAGGGAGCATTATCCTTCCGAAAGGCCACGGCCATCAGGGAATATGGTTTCCATGAAAGGGTCTGCAACAATGCTTAGGTAGGCGGCACATGTCAAAGTAACATCCACGTGAATGGCAGGACCCAAGGTTTCCCAGCAGAACACTGCCCAAAGCATCACACCGCCTCCACCGGCTTGCCTTCTTCCCATAGTGCATCCTGGTGCCAGGTGTTCCCCAGGTAAGCGATGCACATGCACCGTAGCATTCACGGGATGACAAAGAAAGACGTGATTCATCAGACCAGACCATCTGCCTCCATTATTGCCTATAGTTGGTGCTTTTGGCGGTGGACAGGGGTCAGCATGACACCTCTCTATCAGAACCAGCATTAACTTTTTCAGCAGTTTGAGCTGCAGTAGCTCTTCTGCTGGATCGGGCCACAAGGCCAGCCTTCACTCCCCATGTGCATCAGTGAGCCGTGGCCGCCCATGACCCTGTCATGGGGTCATGACAGGGTCATGGGCTCCGAGGAAGGAGCTCCTTCCTCGGAGCTCCTTTGATCGACACTGACCACTGAAGACCAGGAACACACCACAAGAGCTGCAGTTCTGGAGATGCTCTGACCCAGTCGTCTAGCCATCACAAATTGGCCCTCATCAAAGTCACTCAAATCCTCACGCTGCCCATTTTTTCCTGCTTCTAACACCTCAGCAGTTCACTTGCTCCCTGATATATCCCACCCACTAACAGGTGCCCTGATGAAGAGATAATCAGTGTCATTCACCTCGCCTGTCAGTGGTCACAATGTAAAGTTTGATCTGTTCATGTGATCATTTTTCTTATCGAAGTTAAGTTGTTTATAGCTAAGCATCCGCTATCAACAACAGCATGACATAATTTATGGGAAAACAGGTGAAGATTTATTTTCTAAAACATTAATACAATAATGTGCTGCATGCTGCGTGTGGAATTCAATAGCCTCTAACGGGCTCTATTTATCTGTGATAAATACTTTGGGTGTTTTTTTTTTTCACAGTTGTTGGCGCTAATTTGACGCCTGCTGCTAATTTTTAAATCTTGATCTTACAAACCTGGTTCTCAACCAGCATGGCGATATCAACAAACATGTCGTGGAGTTCTTTAATGCTGCTTTCCAGCCTCATGATGTCTTTATGACGAGCCTCGATCTCATTCAGGGCCTGCTGATTGATCTTAGAGTCCATGATCTGTGGAGGGAGGGGGCGTGTGGTGAAAGGGACATTAAGAGAATACATGCACGGTAATCAAAAGAATACACTACAAGTAAGTGTAAGTTCATAATCACGTGGTCTGACTAATTATTTGAGCTTTGGTTCTCCTTAGAGTGAAAAACTCTGAACGAGGTGCAGCCTGACACACAGACACCGTTATAATGTATATGGAGATATAAATAAATGGCATATTTTTAATAATAACAAAAGCACCCAGCAATGGAATATGTGGAGTGGAGATCACAGTGCCAACCATTTAACCATCACAAACCAATGAGACAATGATAATATGTTCCCAGTTTGTAAGAGGGAACTGCTGGATTTGGAAACAGCATCAACATCTGGCAGTCTCCTTGCAACCCATTAAGACTTCTAGCTGTCTGACCACATCCATCCACTGACAGTCTCACCCCTGCACTGAAGACGGCAGAGTTCCCTCCCTCCAGCATCTCTTCTAGTTCCTCATCAGTTGTCGCCTTTCCAGCTGATAGAAACAGAGGACAGTTATGACCCGATAACAGCTCACAAGAGGCAGAAAGAATAAAAGAAAGACAATAATGTATTAATGCCATGCATCAGCCCCACAGTCTATTTAAAGTTGGGATTTGGGTTCTTGATTGTGTTCTCTGACAGTCACTTTGAACATGACTGCAAGATCACAGCTGCTGTTATTACAAATTTGCCTCTCCGGAGTCTGTCAGTGATTTATCACGAAGGTTTATTACTTAGAAAATAAACCAACAAGCACACAAAAGGTCGGAAATTGTGTTCTCATCTGTGACAGCAGTACAGAATGACAAGAGTCAAGCTGTGAGCTCAGGGCCTGTCGCCGGCACGTTAGAAGAAGATGCAGTTCTCTCACGTCTGGCAACAACAGGCTACAACGCCGATAACAATAAGCATAATACAACAAGATGTGATGTGAACACGTGACAAAGAGGGAAAACACAGCGCGAGGACAGTAACCGCCTATAAGCGGTGTGCCTATAAAGAGTGTCCACATCGAGGTTTGAAGCTTTTATGCATTCCTTTTGTCTCACTGCTGCAACTCACTGATCTCCAGCTGCCGGGCGATTCGACCTTTGCTCTTGTCTCTGAAGTCCATCTGAGCCTCGTTGTACCTTGTCATCACTTCTACAAACTTCTTGGCCAGGATTGCGTGCTGAGGGAAGTAAGGAGGCTTTTAAACATGTTAACAAGAGAAAGGAGAACGTTAACTCTAAAAACTGTGCGCCCACTTTTATATTTCAGTGGGATGGCAGATGATTGTGAAATGAAATTTGAGCTTTTGTTTTTAGCATGTTTACACACACGTGTCAGGAGACTAGTAACAGTAAATCAGCAGCTGTTGTTTCCTGCTGGTATTGTAAAGATGGTGACGAATGTTTTAGGCATCAAAAAAGAAAAAAAAAAAAAGCATGCTGAACTGTAACCTCTGCACAGGTTGCGTCAAATAAAAGACATAGTGCGTGACTGTCTGACCTGTGATTTGCGTATCCTGAGGTCAGCTGAGGCCCTCTCGTCTGCGTTTGACTCCAGCTGGCGCTCAATACCTGAAGCACACACAAGAAAAGGTGCTCCTTACATATTACACAGTTATTACTGTGTAATAACTGTGTAATATGTCTTTGCTGACATATCTAAAACTGTGTATATGTAAACACAACAAGAGGCATTAAAAAAACATGACATTTCGAGAAACAACATTACGATCATCATTTCTTGTTTCTTGTTCAACCAGCTGAAATGTTCCGTGTCAGAACTGAGACTATTGGGTTCTGGGCGTCAACATGCTTTCCAGCGCAGCGCTCGTCCTCACTGCAGTTTTATCGGATCCCAGACCAGCACAACAGCCGAGTGAAGCTCTCAGACACCGTTTACACCCACTCAGAAAGAGATCATCCTAACTTCAGAATCATTTCAAACGGACAAATACTGACTCTTAAGCTTGTTTCTTGCATTGTTGGCCGACTTTTTAATCTCGTTAGTGACAGCCTCAACGTCATCCTGTGTTTCTGAAAGAGAACGGGAAAAGTGGAAACAAACAATAAGAAGCAGCGTGTTTGCATTTGAATATGTGTGCTTATTCATGTATGACTGAGGCAGTTACTCTGGTCCGAGGTTGGGGCTGACAAGATGGTGGAGTAGAGTTTTTTGATTTCTGTAACACTCTCATCAATCTTGTCAATGCTACTACGAATATCTTCAGTCTGAAAGATACACACACGCACGCACGCACACAGGTCAGAAAGTTAAAAAATGCATTTTCTCTCAGGTGTGTGGAGCGGAGAGAAACAGAGTACCTGAGCAAAGAAATCATCCATGAAAGCCTCGCTCTCCACAGGAACCTCGATATCATCTCCGCCAGCATCACTCTTCTGTTAAACACACACACACACACGAGTGCGCTCAGTCCCACCAACCCACAAATCCACACACAGACCCCAAACTGCAGGACATTTGGAACATTCCCCTGAACAATCCAGTTTCCTTACCATCATATCTGATATACGATGTTTGTGTTAAGTGGCAAAAATGCAGGCCAACATGTTTGCCATTGTAAACATTGACGCGGCAGTGCTCGTGCACACACAGTGCACGCAGCATGGAAGCTGCTCCCGTTCCACTGATATTACAGACTCATTAGGGCCTGCGCTTGGCAGCACATGCTCCACGCAGCAGGCGACATATGACAAAAAGAACACATTTGAACGGACAATTCTGCTTACCTCCTTCAGCTGTGCCAGCCGGTCTTTCATTTTGAGAAGTCCTGGTTAAATAAAAAGTATATTAACAAAAGTCTCTGTAAAGTGATTCAATGAATCCTGCAGAGGGGACCAGAAAGCAGATGACAGAGCCAGAGGAAAGAGGGTGAGGTGACTTCATAGAAGAAGAAATAGCGGCTCCGTGCACACAAATGAAACGCTTTGGTGGTTTGGATGGTTTGTGTCTCAGACGAGTTGTGGCCAACCTAACCTGAGGTCCCACTAAGCCTCTATCCTCTAAGAGCGGATTAGGACAACTGTGTTCACGAAGATAAACCTCTCCCCTGTCCCTCCTCCCACACCCACCATGAAACACTGGAGCCTGTGGATTTTCCCTATGGAGCCCTTTCTAGTCCCTGTCAGTACCCACTGCGGCATTTTGGATGAGCTGAAGCCTTTCGAGGCGCTTTCAGAACAGCAGGATGTCTCAAAGTAAGAAAGTAACAAATTAATTAACTAGTTTATCAGCATCACTCTGAGACCTGATTTTTTTTTTATAATTACAGCTGTATTGAGTAGATGAAAGAAGTGGTCCTACATATTAGCTTAATATGTGCATTGAAGGAAATATCCTGGTCAAAAATGACTGCAAGATTCTTCACAGTGTTTCTGGCAATAATGCCATGCAGTACTTGCCCTCCTGTGGCTCAGGAGCAGGTCATCTACTAATCGGAAGCTTGGTGGTTTGATTCCTGAATGCTCCAGTCTGCATGTATCCCTGGGCAAGATACTGCACCTCGAGTGGCTCTCCGATGCGGCCTTCAGAGGACGAATGTGTGTGAATGTCAGATAGAAAACGGTGCTTGTATGAATGTGTGTGAATGTAAATGCAAATGTGCTGTAGAAGCGTTTTGAGTGCTCAGCTAGAGTAGAAAAGCACTCTGTAAGGAACCGTTTATTGACCATATGATACTATGAGGTCTTTAAGATAAGGTGGGGCATACTGTGACCTGTGCAATGTCCCTTTGATGCATTAAGTGAGGCTTGATAGGATTCTTTATGCAGGCTGAACATTAAGCACCTGCATCATTTTGGACTCTGCGTCGGCCGAGTCAGGGGCACTTGTGCAGCCATGAGGTACTTGAGGATGCCATGCTTCCTGGCTGTTGGATTTCCAGCATCGCTGGCCTGCTCCTCATTGCCACCACGCAGCACTCCAACCTCGTAGATCTGCACGCCAGAGGTCACACCGCCCAATGCCCCAGCCTGCTCCGCCGGTCTACACCCGTCTCTGCACCTCCAGCTACCTCAGAGAAATTCTATTTAGTCCTAGCCTATTCATGCATCCCCTTCACTCACCCTCTACACGACTGTGTGCATCACTTATTGAATATACTGTAATATTACAGCTCCTACCTAAAACGATTATGAAGGCAGAAGATTTTTTTTTTCCACCCAAATTCCCGTATCTGTTTGGTTTCCTGCTTTAAGAAAAGAATTTCCCAATTTTGGGAGAAATAAAGTTGAAATTATCCAAATGAACTCAGCCTATAAACACTAGTAGGTGCAGTTATGTGACTATTCTGCGGTGGGCTGTTTAAGATTATTTAGTACTCTGAATTTTGATTACAATAAAAGCATGTTTTTGTTGAAGCTGTGGAGTCATAGGACAATAATAACAAACCGTGTCCTAATTATTTCCTTTTTAACCAGCAAAAATGAAAAATTTGCGGAGGAAAAAATGTTGGTGTTTGTGCTGACTTTGAAAGAGTCAAACAAAGCAGTAAGAAAATGAAAGCAAATGTATCCATGCAGTTTAGTTTCCAGAGCTAATGAGACTCAGTTTGTATCAGTGCTCGCCACTGCTATGAAGCTTCTGCAACATTTTTCATATTCACCTGCTTCTCTGTTAAACTGTGGCTCACAGGCCGCAGGTTCGAGACCTCCAGTTTAGTCTGTTTCAAGTACAGTGAAACAGAACCGATCCGAGAACTGATCTCGTTCCAGTGTTAAATTCATGAGCCGCACTCCTCACAACGAAGAAGAGACTTTGTGGAAGGCAAGTAAGAAAAACATCAGAGAAATCCCATTTCCTGAATTATTTATTAGCGAAATAAATGAAAACAGGCCCGAGATGGACATAATTAAAAAGGAAAAAATGCATTTACATTATGGGCCTGATTTATTTGGACTAGTCTCATTCAGCTAAAGTCAGACTCATTACAGTCACGCTGGTTTCTCCTCCTGCAGCTCTGCGCGTGCTGCATGTGGAGCTGACGGGAAAGAATATTCACTGAGATGACAACAAGTGTAATGAAAGCTTCCCAGCAAGTGTTGCAGCCTTTGTAACCTCACAGAGAAGCCAGAGCATCGTCTCATCTCAGCTCATGGCTGCAGTTTGAAGTAGAAACTTTCTGCAGTGATCCGAAGAAAAACTGTGAAGTACCTCGAAACTGCCCCAGCGGTGCTCTGAGCTTCCTCCACGCTGCTGCTCACACTGGGCAAAAATACACAGAACTGAAGTGACATGATGGGTAGAGGACTGAGTGTTTCTCAGTCAAGCGTGTGTTTCTTAATCGTCACGTGTGGCTGGCTACTGTTTAGGGTGTAACCTGTTCATCTGAACAGGTGAAGCGCGTCCTTGCTTCACCTGTTCACCAGTGCTGTTTGCACTGTACCGTGTTTCTTTGACTTCTATAACTGGAGGCCCGGGATTTTTAATAACTTTTCTAAGAGTGAGAGCTTTGTCTTTAAATATTTAAGGCACAACAACTGATTTCTCCGATCCCCTCCTCTGTTCACTTCTTCTCTGTCTTTGTCCACTTCTCCATATCCTTCAGCCGTCTCTCCAGGATCTTCACCTGCTTCTCTAGGTGAGCAGTTTTATGAGCCCCACTAGAACCACCCCAAGTCCCGACGCTCAGCAGGGCGCAGACGCACAACAGGACAGCCAGTCGGATAGCCATCACCTCTGTGCCCACATGGTGGTCGCTCAGGATTAGTCCAAAACAGGTTAAAGCCACCCCGACTTTCAGCAACCACAGGGCACGCATCAGAGTGGAGGCAACCAATCGGAAGGCAAGAGAAATCAGCCAGTAGCAAATGAGAGCTATGAGAACCCACTGAGCCACAAAGATCAGGCCGTCTGAGGTCACTTTGCTGATGGGGAGACCAACTGCGGGGAAACAAGCACAAGCAATGATATTTAATATTTAATACTGCATGTTTCCCTTCATCCTGAGGTTATTAACAGTTTCACATTAAACTTTTGTTTGAATGAAATAAAGTCATCATTACTCTAAACTACAACGATATAAAGAGCTGGTGTCCCAGAGGAAACCCACCCCAGCCAGTCTGAGAAAAAAAAAAAGGTTCATGTGTAGCTGGTTAGGTAATTGGCAACAAACAGCTGGGAAAAGTCAGGCCTATGTGTAAATGCCAAGGGGCCCACAATAACGCAGCACCCATTTGTGCCATATTTTAGTTCCCTTTTGTGCAGCCTTACCTTGAATTCCAGAGGCCTGCAGCAACTGTGTGATATACTGGAGCAGCACATTCAGACCAGCAGCCACACTGCCTGCAGAGACAGCCAGAACCTGAGAGAAAGCCTGGGGGGGGGTGAGAAGGTAGGAGACATGGTTTGTTCCAGCCTGCATTTACCAGGAAGCTGCTCGGTTTCAACAGCATGGCACACACCATGCGTGAGCATGCCAGGCACATAGCAGGAAATCCAACAATTATCCACGGGAGGGCACATCCACAATGACTGCCTCTGTTCGTGCGCATCACGCACTGGCACACTGGCGAATTCAGGAGCTCATTTCAAACACAGTTCCTAACAGTGAATGCAACAGAAACTGTGGTAATACAAACCCTGACAATACACAAATACATATGCAAATTTGCCTGCCTACATAAGCTAAAACTCACCTTCTGCACCGACAGCAGCGTCTGCTCCCCGACCAGCCTGCCCAGGTAGGTCCTACCCTCCACGGCCAAGTCAAACAGCGCCGTCCGGAGCTCCTGCGCCGTCCCGGGGGTACTCTCAAACGCTGCCTCCCCCGCTACTGAAAGCACAAAGACACCAAAGACACAAAGGCCACTAAAAACCTTTCGGTTTAAGCGGGGGGACATGGCGGCAGCGGCTTCGACACGAAACTTCAAAATCAAGAGAAAAACGCCATCGAGTCACATGAGGATACGCGGCAAAGTTTTTCCAACAGGATGTGGGAAACTTTGAATGAAAAGCGCCGACTGCCCCCTGCTGGCCTGAGTGTGCAGCGCCCTGCTCCCCAGCTGGGAGGAAACCGGACGTTCGTGGACCAGTATGGAGGAAGATCACTGTCAAAAAGCCGTATGCACAATTCTAACATTCGTATGAGTAGAAAAAAAAATGTTTGTACCCAAATCTCCACTAAAATATATGTGATATGTAAAATATTAATAATACACTGAGATAATACTCCATTACAAGCAAGAGTCTGGCTTTCAGAAAGTACTAAAGTATGCATGCAGGGGCGGGCTGGGGTTATAATTAGGCCCGGGAGTTTGGTCTGGAGAGGCCGAGAGAGCTGCACCGTGAGCGCTGCTGTCGTGGGGTAAAAATAAATAAAATAAAAATTCTGATCATCAGCCGGTTCGACCTGGAAACGACTGGCTGTTCGGGAAACCTCCCGATGGCCACCACGCCCCTGTATGCATGTATTATCAGCAAAGTTTCAAAAAAATTAAAGATTATTAGTACTTGAAGCATTTCCAGAGCCAATGCCATCTTCAAACCAAGCAGCTCCCACTATGCAAACATCAGTGTCATCAGAAATAAAGGATTTTATTATTGTAACATAACATTAAAACACACACAATGTAGAATTGGATTGGAGCATCCTTTAGAATTACAGCAATGACTGAATATGAAGTAAAAATATGAGCCTGATATTTGCATTTGTTGGCCTAATCTGTAATTATTAACCTGTCCTGGACTCATCACATTAACATCACTGTGAAGAAGGCCAGACAGCTCTTCCTCCTCAGGCGGCTGAGAGACTTTAAGCTCCCACTCAAGGTGCTCAGGAACTTTTACACCTGCATCATGCATGGGAGCATCACCACCTGGATGGGAAACTGCACTAAACAGGACTTCATGGCCCTAGAAAAGGGTGGTTCGTTCAGCTGAACGGACCATCAGAACCACCCTCCCCAACTTGCTGGACATTTACACCAAGCAGTGCAGGCTGAGGACGCTGAAGATCCTAAAACAGCCCAGCCACCCTGGACACTCTCTGCTCCCTGCTCCCTTCTCACTAGTTACTATTGGATGCAGGTACAAAAACCATTTCACTGTACATTGTACTGTGTATAACTGTGCATGTGACAAATAAACATTATTTTCTTATGAAGCATGTCATGGCTGTTGATGTGTCATGAGAGTTCTGCTTTTTATGCAGCTCGTTTTTCTGTAATCGTCAATATTTTTAGACTCAATATTTCAAAGCCCAAATTCTTCCTTTCTCTGTGCCGTGTGGTTTCGATGATAAGTAGACTGCAGTTAGAGTCCAAATAGTCAAAGAAAGCACAAAAACCGCTGCAGATGTCAGACACAAAAAGGGGTATTGTGTTTCAAAGGAAGCAATGTGCCCACGAAGGTTAGCTACAGCTACTGGCTGACTAAAAATATCAATGTCTGTGTTTCCACCAGGAAGATCCCAAGAAATTCCAGTCAGTCCATTGGATATGCTTCCTGGACTGTCCCCGCACTCCATGTTGCCGTGAACAAATGTGTCATAGTGCTGCTGAAAGCTGTTTGGAAGCTCACTGAGAATCTCTGACTCGGATAAAAGAAATCATTGGAAGTTCAGAGAGAACAATGCTGTCCTCAGTGAAGCCCTTGGATTCTGACAGAGACTGAGGTCTGTACTTTTAACAGTGTCTCTCATGGCCCGCAGCATGAATGTGCCCTGTTTTGTGCCACAATTGGGAAGCAGCAGGGAACACAGAACTGACACATGGATATTTTTATTGCCATTTCCTGCTGGAGAAAACCATCAGAACACAGACAGAGAGCAGTGATTATGTCAAGAGGGGTTATCATGTCATCTATGTCTGTGCTCCCTGATCGGTGTTCATCCCATTTATAGCTGTAACATTAATCATCATCAGCTTTTTTAGAAAAAAAGCCCATGGGGGAGGGGGGGGTAGCGACGTCATTAACTGTCTTCTCATCAAGTATTTTGCTGAGTGATCGTCTCTCTCTGCAGTACTGCTCCAAGTCCTGATCCTCCAGAAAGATTTTCCAGGTGTTTGTGGAAATAATAATAGTTGTTGTTAAAGACCTTAATTACTTTGTTACAAAGTCAGTAACATTGCTCACACAAAAAACATTCTTTCTCATCTTTTCGGCTCTTTGTGGTAACCTTAAACTGATCACACACCATGCAAGGTGTGTACTGCAGCCATACTCATCATGTGCAGTTTATTTGATAATACATATAATATCTGATTATGAGAGATCAAATAATCTATACACCCAGGAAGACCTATATTCCATCCACCCATTCTCTTCCTCTTATCCTCTTCAGGGTCGTGGGGGGTGTACACCCTGTACAGGTCGCCAGCCTGTCGCAGGACTCACATTTCCACACTCACATTGTAACTTTTAGTTACTCATTTGTTGTTGATAGAAAGTATTCATGACTTGTGGTTTGGTAATATAAAAACGTAATATGCAGGAGAAGATAAGAACCTTTAATCAATGAGAAACCCATTGAAGACTTTTTAGAAGATGTCTTTGTTTAATATATTTGATATTATTTTGGGGGTATCTTGTTTGCTGTGGCACATCCAGTAGCTCTGTGAGAAATCTTGGAGTCATTTTTTTACCAGGATATGTCCTTCAATGCACATATTAAACATGTAGGACCACTTTTTTTTGCATTTGCGCAGTATTGCTAAAATTAGAAACATCCTGTGTTAGACTGATGCTGAGAAGCTAATCCATGCATTTATTACTTCTAGGCTTGACTATTGTAATTCATTATTATCAGGCTGTCCTAAAAGCTCCCTGAAAAGCCTTCAGCTGATTCAAAATGCTGCAGCTAGAGTACTGACAGGGACTAGAAAGAGAGAGCACATTCTGCTCACGTACAAGGCTTTGAATAATCAGGCACCATCTTATCTTAAAGACCTCATAACAACATACCACCCCACTAGAGCACTTCGCTCTCAGACTGCTGGATTACTTGTGGTTCTTAGGATACTTCAGAGTAGAATGGGAGGCAGAGCCTTCAGCTTTCAGGCCCCTCTTCTGTGGAACCAGCTCCCAGTTTGGATTCAGGAGACAGACACCCTCTCTATT
>VUQK01041578.1:0-11022 GCA_015106715.1 Bujurquina vittata
AAGGAAAAAAAAAGGAGGAAGGGGGAAAAATAAAAAATTTTAAAAGGAGGTGTTGCGTAAAAAAAAAAAAAAAAAAAAATCCCTGCAGATTGACTCACAGTTCCAACTCTTGTAGCAATATTATGTGCTTTACATAACAAAAAGAATAGATGGCGCAAAAGCTTCTGTGACGTCAGTTTTCATTCAACATACTCAGACTCTTATTTTATATATATATATATATATAAAATGGTGTGAAAAAGTGTTTGCCCCCTTCCTCATTTCCTGTTTTTTTGCATGTTTGTCACACTTAAGTGTTTCGGAACATCAAACCAATTTAAATAATAGTCAAGGACAACACAAGTAAACACAAAATGCAAGTTGTAAATGAAGGTGTGTAGTAGTAAAGGTGAAAAAAAATCCAAACCACCATGGCAGCATTTTTAAACTTATGGTTCATTTTTTCCTTGCCTAAATTACCGGATGGTTTTCTTGAACTTCTGCAGCATCATGGAAAGCCATGTTAAAGTGTTTAAAACACATAGAACATGCCCTAATGTGACATACATGTAGCTCATACCAGATCGTGCACATGATGCCTCATAGCTTGATCAGATCAAAATTAGGTCACATTGTAGCCACAAACGAGCTGTGCCAGAGTTGATTTCTGCCTGGACTGAGACCACCTTCTTTATTTATCTGCAATCTGCAGTCTTGCTCGCTGGATGGAGTCACTGAATTGTAGACGGTCAAATTTGTCTAAAGGCATCTTGTCCAGGTTGCAAAGAGTTCATTCAAAAAGTTCGCCTTGTGTTACCTACAACACCTACAGTCAGATAAATCCCAGCTTGAAACGTTTGCCTACCCGAGTCTTCTTGAGTCTGAAAATCATTAAAGTCACCATATAAATAACAGCTCAGAGATCACTTGTCACTGAGCTAGATATGCATCAGTTTATTTTATTAATGAACACTCGTGAAGATGGCATTGATATCTACAGTATATCACTGAAACGCTCCAGTGCTGCAAATAAAGGATTTTTTTTAACAAAACATTGTGGGTCCAAGGTGGGCTAAAATCCTAATGAAAACAACAATTTTCTAAAATGACCACCATATTAGACTAACAAATTACCATTATTGTTTTTTTTTTTAAGTTCAATTGAGAGGTTTCCCACATTTTAACACATCAGGGTATTTCAGCATTCAGACAGCAGTTGCTGCAAATGATGGTTGATAGCTGAAGACTGATGAGTAATTAGTTGGAAGTTGAAAAGTTCATTGTGAACTGCATGTAAAGGGGCTATTAGGGAGGGCTGAGGGAGATGATATAAGCCTTTTTATACAGTCTCATTTCCCTTTACCTGAGTTAATGATTTTCTACATTCCCTGAATAAGTCTGAGCAGTCCACTGAGAAGAGAGAATTAAACTTAATCACCTCAATGTAATGGGCAGAGAAGATGGAATACACTCACAAGTGGACAACTGACCAGCTTATTAGTCCTAGTGCCTTTTATTTAATTAAGCTTACCTGTGTTCTTTTTCTTCTCACATCCACGTTGGTGACCACACAAATGTTTAGTAGCATATATATGTATATGAAATAATGACCTTTTTTCACATCTAAATTCTATTTAATTTGTGGGACCGTGAAGTTAACTCATTGGGCTCTTAAAGGAAACCCCGTCCCTAGCTATGATGTCAGAGGAATCTTTCTGACCCAATGTTAAGCCAGTTACCTCAGCAGGATAAGTGGAGGATTTGAAAGTAAGAAGTCACTCTCACAGTAATCTTTTCCCATCTCATTCTTTCTATCAAGTAACCTTTTTTCTATTATTTTTTTTTTTACTTTGTTTAATTTTGTTTAGCGTGGCTAACATTTATAGGTCTGAACCTTTGGAAGTCTTATCCAAAATACAGTTAGTTACAGTTAGTTTAGAGGCCTTTTACTGTGAATTTCTCTACAGAAATTGTAAGAAAATATTACATTTTCCTACATAAAGGATTGCTATAGGCTCAATACATTCCAGTCAATGGTGACAGCATTTGCTGGCAAAAGTATTCTTGTTGCCAACCTAATATAAACCAGGCTCTGGTAGGCACACGAGTGGCTTGGTGGTCTCTAATTAAACTTTAGGAACTAGTATAAGGTGTTTTAGATGTGCCTCAGGTGATGTTAGAGAATGTCAAGCACCACGTTCCAGTAGAGCAAAGTTCAGAATGCAGTCAGTGCAACGGGGGTGGGGAAATCCTTCTATGTGTGTGATAAATGTGTGTTTATGTGTGTCTCCAGCTGTACTTGTGCGACTGTGTGCCTGGCTGGTGAGAGGAACTAATTTTCCAGTCCACTTGTTTACCGGCTTCCTTCAATTAAGGCAGGGGATGGCGAGGGGGGTCCCATTCTGACATCAATTCTGACCAAGCAGTTAGGAGGCCACAGGGATACCAGAAAGCATCTTATCTTTTTTCTTCTATTATTATTTTTTCCGGGGGTGGGGCGGAGGGGGGGAGGTGAAATGTGTTATGATGCTAATATTCCCAGTATGCCTGTTTCATTTTCTTGGAGATAATTCCAAGAATCTTCCCGAAACCAAATTTTCTAACTTCAGATAGTTATGGAAAAAAATATTTCAGGTATGAAAAGAAATCTTTAAAACCTTGGCACCATCATCAATATTGAGGGAAGTGGCACACACACACACACACACACACATGCAGGCAGGTCATCGTGGCCTTTTTTTAAAAATTTTTTCTTTTTTTATTTGCTCTAAACCTTGAAAGGTTTAAATGATTTATAATTGGAAAAAAATAAATACGGGGTGATTTTCAGTAACTGCAGTGCCATCATTTCCATTTCTTTTTTTTTAACCAAATGTTCATATAACCATGTATATTGCCATCCCGGCAACAAACAAAGCAGACACAATTAGTAACATGTTGATTATTGAGTTCTACCTTTCATCAAAACCTCGTTGTGTTTGCACAAAAGTTCATGTAGAACAAAAACAAATGAAAATGGCTTTTCAGATTAATGGAAACATTAGAATGCTAATATTGTTCTGTCGGCAATAATTTCATAGGGTTGCATGTCAGTGAAAGGTTTACACTTTGTTCTGCTATGCTCATGTATTTAACTAAGTGTAGTAACAATTATGGCATGTTATGATGATATACCCGCTGAACATGTATGAAACGGTAACATTTAAAACAACATCATTATTTTGATGCCAGATTGTCATCAAAGTATCACACAAAATGCGTAGTAAATAGTGTTTCATTTTTTGTATTCTGTGATATTTTCAGTGGACGCATAATCGTTTCTCTCTGGACTAAGAAAATGTAAATGCCTAGCAAGTCTTAAGAAATAGCAGGCCTGGCAAAAGCCTTGCAACTGCATTTGTTATTACTGTAATTGAACAACCCCCACACAGCCACAGAAAGTCAACACATATTAGGTTTTTGACTTTCTGTCAATGTGCAGTGTCACAGTGTGTTATGCCAACTCTCATTGTAACCCTTAAGCCGACACAGCCCACACTGTGCTGGCTAAAACACAACTGTTGAAAATAAATACAGTATCTGAGCTCACCCTTGCAGTTAAATTGAGCAGTGAGCCTGCAGTAGCTGAAAATATCACCCTAGTTTTTCCATGGCCATTGGCTATTGCTTTATGTTTCCAAAAATAGATTTACCCACTAGTTTTAATCCTGTCACTCAAAATATCTGCATGTCCCATAAACCTCAATAATGTTATTGTGAGAAAAGACAGCTTTGGTAACTCTTCAGAAATGAATTCGGTGCCATTTTTAGACTGATAAAATTGTATATTACAACAGCAACACAAAGTGATATACATGCAGTTAGATTTTGTTTTGTCTTTTAAAACTCTTGGAAATCTCCTTAAGTCCTTCTGTCACTTCATTACCAGCCAAGAACCACTGTGATGAGTAATCTGTTGCTATTTTCCAATCCAGACCTTATTAAAATGTCCTTCACCATCATTTGCAATCATGCATAGCACACACTCACTGATAGCTTTGTTAGAGAGAAACCACTTTGCTGCAACTTCTCAGTGGGATTAAACACTGTGGGCCAACCATTCAACTCTATAATAATCAGTTTAAATCTAATTTTTGAAAATGGGATGCTCACAAAAGATGGCAATATATGTTCTAATGATCAACAGAGAACCTCAGACCACGCTTTCATTCAGCTGCTGAAGAGCTGCAGCTTTTCCAGAAGTGCAAAAGAGAGTGAGTTAAACTGCTGACAGAATTAATCAAATCATTTATTGTTGAAACTAATCTGGCTGACTATATCACAAGCTTCCTATTTGTTTTTGAGATCCTAATAAGCAATAATAAGCTGGTGTACCGCAGACTTTGTCTGCAGTGACGTGTTATGGTGGTCATGGTTTTTGTTTACTCTATTAACCATGTCAAAACTCTTGTTGAGATTCATTTTCTTTTTACAAAAGAGATCCGGGAAAGAGGACAGCAAAAGTTACAACAAATAAAATAACATAGCATAACAATTTATCAAGTGACAATCAGCACTCTAACGCATATATGCAAATTAAATGCAGTAACAGATCATTCCAAGAGTGATGTTAAAAGTAGTCACACTGACCACAAGACCTATTTTAATGTTCCCTCAAAATGGATTTAAACTCCCCCCTCGTAAAAAGTTCTGAACATTTCAGCTCCTTTTGTAAATGATTCCAGGAAACAGGAGCAGCATTTTTAAAAGCCTTTTTCCTAAATTCCATTCTGACTCTGGGGACAACTATTTGTATTACATGTTGGGAGCAAAGTCTAGGCTGCTTAAGACTTGCACATACAGTATAGACACACAGACAAGAAGGAACTAGCCCAACATTAAAACTAACCAGTGAGAAAGTCTGCGGATATAGAGATACAAACAACATACATACAAGCATACAAACAACAGTGATGACCAGCCAGTAATAAAATATAAAGCCCAATGATAAACAGTGTCCAATTTCTTTAGGTACTGACCAGGAGCATTCATAAAAAGCAAATCATCAATAATCCAATAAAGGTTAAAAAAACAAAAAGTTGTTTGATTTATTCCTAAAAAGAAGTTTAGTTTACTTTTCAGTTTGGACACCAGCTTTCCAATGTGAGACTTAAATTATAAATCTTTATCTATATACTTATAATATTTGACCAATTCAGTTTCAGCTCCTTGAACTGTTTTAAAGTTGTGAAGTTTAGGCAACATTTTTTTTTTTGCCATTTGAGATTTAACATGAACTTGGATTTCTCTGCATTTAACACCACAGTTTAAGTTGGGTTAAATGATTGGACGACATCAAAGGCAGACTGCAAGAATTCAAAGCTTTGTGCTAACCGAGGAGCTGAACAATAAATAATTGTGTGCATAAAAATAGATAAATTTTCACATAAGTTATTTATATAGAGAGAAAAAGCAGTGGTCCTAGAATGGAGCCCTGGGGAACCCCCTTGGACACAGGTAGCAAAGAGGAAAAAGAACCAACAAAATGGATACACTGTGTTCTTGTTGACAAGTAATTGAAAAACCAACTTACAGCATTCACAGATAAATCAATATTACTTAGCCGTTATACCAAAATTGCATCATCAGCTGTGTCATCCTTGTGTCTTCTATTGAGCTTCTCCTGTTCCTTCTTCTTGATGTTACTGTCGCTTGGTTTTGCTACTTCTATCACTATGGCATTCATTCTCTGCTTGTCCACCACTACTGTGTCTGGTTGGTTAGCCATCAGCAGTTTGTCTGTATCTGGAAGTCCCACAAAATCTTAGCTCAGTCATTCTCAACCACCCGTGGGGGTGTATCTCATTCTGACCTCACACAGATGTTCCTGTATACTATTGTGTTCCATGTATGCCCTGCCAGCTAGCATCTTGCACCCTGCTGTTATGTGCTGGATTGTCTCAGGGGCAGCTCTGCACAGCCTACACATGGGGTCTTGCTTTGTGTGGTAGACCCCAGCCTCTATCGATCTTGTGCTTAGAGCTTGTTCCTGTGCTGCCATTATTAGTGTCTCTGTGCTGTCTTTCAGCCCAGCTTTGTCCAGCCATTGGTAGGATTTTTCGATATCAGTCACTTCTTCTGGCAGTGGTTCATGCCCTGCAGGGGACTGTCCTTCAGTGATGGCTCCTGTTCTTTCTCAGGTTCCTGCTGCCTGAGGTTTTCACTAAGCACACGATCATTTGTGGCTATCTTCCTGATGGATTCTTCATGGATCTTTGTTGTTTCATCCAGCATAGTGGCTCTTACACTCACTAGTCCTTGGTCTCCTTCCACGTAGCGTACAGTCTCAGGGTGCTGGATTTAGGTGAAACGCTCCATGCATGGTAAGGAGCTTTCCTTTCCTGAATGTAGTGGCTTCTATCTCCTCCTTTGGCCATCTTATTATCACAGCAGGCTATCTGACATGGATCAGTTATTACACTTTGTCTTCTACTGTTTGTCTTTATCTAATGGAGTAATTTACATATAGAAAATACACAAACACTGTGATGAAAACATATAGCCCAGTATCCTGCTATTAAATATCACCTTGCAGTATGTACGGTATATAATATTTATTTTAAACAAATTCAAACTAAATTAGAAAATGAATGAGTCCAGATGTGCGAGTGGAAAAGTGAGCAGCAGAACTGAAATGTCCCATACCCTAGTAGCGGTGCCTAGAGGTTGCAACATAAAGCAATGATAGTGAAATGTGTTTTGAATTGCTGGCCATGAGAATTTGCCCACTCAACAGACTAAGCAACATTTACCCTCCCATTGCTGCCTTAATCGAATTGATTTCTTTGATGGTATTAAGAAATGTATTTTAGCATTTGCATAAGCAAAACAGAGAATTCATAAACATGCCATATTGTTAACAGTTTTTCCACTTGCAACACAATTGCATCACAGTATCCCTGACATTGATTTCAATTCTTCTCTGGGGTTGTAGATCATTCTTGTTAGTGGACATCATACATACAGTAGAAGATCAGTGTGCACTATTAAATATTGGTACACTCAAGCTCATCAGAAGTTAACTAAATGTTGCAAAGGTGTTCAGGGAGTTTAAATTTATATTTAAATATAGAACCTCCAGTGCCCTGATAACAATGTTCAAAAACAGAGAAAGAATTGAGAATTTTTCTCCATAAACATGTTTGTTTAGAATTTAACAATAATGGGCTAAATGCAGAAAGCCACAGGGGACCATTAAGTACAAAGTATGCTGTATGATATTAGAATTGTGCATAAAATGTACCTAAATCCTAAATATGTCAGCATCTTGACTAGTTATCATTGCATGCATAATGAGCACTATAACACATATTACAGCCACATCGATAACACTTTTACAGCATCGTTGCTGTAGCCTCTGGGACAGACGCTGGCCCGTTTAATAAGGTTTATAATGATATATGCCTTCCTACACCCTTTCATCAGTCTCTAAATTGGCACTAAGGGGTTTCTAGTTGACCTATTTACTCATTGTACTTCTGATCTGGTTAATACGGTGACATTGTGGTGGCTCACAACCATACACCCACAAATGTGCACCCACATGTCAGGATTTGATGTTGTTTAGCGTGGAAGCCAAGAATGAGGTGGCTAGAGATAGAAGAAATTTTCTTTGCATAAGTAATATCCATATGGGCACATTTAGAACATTTCAATAGAGGGAGTGAAAAAAAAACAGGGGCATAAAATTTTTTTTATGTGCATTAATCTGTGTGGGTGGCAGTGCGTGTGTATCACAGGGTCATGTGGTCAGATTTATGGTCACGGTTTTCAGGTCTGGACCTCTAGGTCTCAGTGTAAAGCTGATGAGGAGGATATTTCATCTCTGCCCTCCAGGCTTGTGTGTGCCTGTGTACATCCTTGTGTGGCCATCTGTGTGTGTCTGTGTGTGTATTCTGAAGCAAACCGAGCAGGTGTTGAGATACCATCCTAATACGGTGGCGTGGCAGATGGCGGCACGTGCCACCTGCATCCTCTTTAGACCTCCAGGACAGAACCCTAAATCACTCTTACTGACCAACCACAGCACATACACTGAAGCACATGCACACGCACACGTACATATCTGCTAAGTACTAGTGGATATTAAACATTAATTACCCTGCCTATACGGTGGAAGCATCAGGTAGAAGGAAATCATGGAGGATAAATTAGAACCACCAATAAAAAGATATAATAAAAGAGAATGAATAGTGTAACAGCTAACCATCATAGTAAACAATCTTTGGATTAGTGGTAAACAGTTGAAAAACAGTGGGGAACTAGCATGCTAGACAGGCTGTCTCCAACTCTGCTTTCACTGCTCTGAGATCAGTTATTATCTATGCATTGTGTGGAAGTATTAGCAAGTAAATGCAAACTGAACAATGTATCATCTTAACAGATAACTTTCTTCTACATAATCACCTAGGCCTGCGTGTTTGATGAAGAGGAGTTAGAGCGTAGTGTGAAGAAACCTTTAATAAGTCCTTTACACATTAGCAAGGAAATCCTTGGTGATAAAGAGCAGATGTCAACTCCTGCCACATCCAGTTTAATAAAACAGTCAAACAGGTGCAGTCTCCACCAGCATTTTAACATTGGCATCAATGAAAAATCACTCGGTTGACCAAGTGTGCTGTTTAACCAGGTGGTGTGCTAATACACAATTTTTTAAACGTTAAAAGCAGTTTTTTTGGTTCTTGTTATTTTTTTAGAGGTATGTGGTCCTCACAGGACAGCCACTGCAAACTCATGAATTCATTCATGATGCATCACTGTACATGAAGCAGAATATAGAGTACATGATTTCAGCCTTAAGGCCATTTCACAACAGATGCGTTGTGTAAAAGCTTGGCATGTAACTTACATACAGACCGGACACTTGGTGTTTTGCAAATAAATCATCCTCATGAAACGCACTGTGAAAGAAATTAAGTCAACATCAAGCAATGATGTAATGAAGTTGTGATGTTTCTAAACAAGAGAAGGAAGAAACAGATTCTGTGTTTATGAGCACGGAGAGTTTCATGGTTTGATCCTGGAGTGTACGCTGCCTCACGGCCACTTTTGCACATATTTCATGACATCAGGGGGTAGTTTGAGCTGTTTTTGGGATTGCGCGAGGAAGCAGAGAATAATTTCAAAGAGCCGACTGACCCGGATTAGGGTGTAGCTGGGTGAGGTAAAATAATACGATTTCACTGTATATTCAGTGCACGTTTTGAGCTATGAGCTCACGTGTCGCTAAATGCAGTGCTCTGATTGGTCAGATCTGTTTGTTTGCTTGCGAAAGTCAGAAAAATCAAACTTGATCCAAAAAATTAAATCCTGCAAATTCGTCCTGTGGAAGTCCGAAAAATATTTTTAACGCACGGAATATTTGCATGTAATTTACGCGTCCGGTGTGTAAAGGCCTTTAAACATCTACAGGAGTAATGTTAATCCATATAACACTGATGCTGAACTGCAGATTAAATACTTTTACGTTTGATAATTTATATACAAATTGCCAATACATACAGTTTTATGTGTAGCCATTTTGGGTTTTTCTATGTAGTATTGCTACATTTGCTAAAGAAACAGTTCTGAAAAATTCCTCCAGCACTTGTTATTGTTAGCTAATGGTGGATATTTTGATGATCCCTAATATCTCACAATCCTCGAGCCAGGAAAGAGTGCAGAAAGGTAAGGATTTCCAATGCAGTAAGACACGATGCCATCAGCACAGATAAAGGAACCAAAGACAGCATGAAAACATGAAATGTTTTTAATGGTTTAATGTGTTTTTTTTTTAATTAAATTTAAATTTTCATGGTTTCTGCTTTCCTTTCTGTGAAAGTCAAAGCACCTCATTGCCTTATGATGTGTTGTTATAACAGAGGTGCACCTCATCATTTTAGAGTAAATGCTAACAGTACGAATTTATGATTAAACAACAAAAATTATGAGGGCTCAGATAGAGAAGCATCTCTTCCACAGGATGTCTTTTGTCCTCTCTCTCCCCTCATCCCCAACCGGTAACAGCAGATGACTGCCCCTCCCTGAGCCTGCTTCTGCTGGAGGGTTCTTCCTGTTAAAACAGAGTTTTTCCTTCCCACTGTCGCCAAGTGCTGCTCATAGGGGGTCGTTTTGACTGTTGGGTTTTCTCTGCAGTATCGTAGGCTCTGTACCTTACAATACAAAGCGCCTTGAGGCGACTGTTTGCTGTGATCTGGCGCTACGTACATAAAATTGAACTGAATTGAATTGAAATTATTTTGTTATGATTTTGTCTGATTGACTCACCCTTTTTTGTAACAAGAGAATATGATATGGCTGCATTCTCGGTTACCATTGCATCTATATACTATAATTCAGTGAAATCTCCTATTTGGATTCAAATGGTATATTTCAATCTAAGTTCTAAAATTGATGTAGGTCTTCAGTCATCTAGAGCTACACCCAAGGATTCACAATGCAGCCATGTGAATGAATTTAATCCATTTATTCAGTTACAGTTGGTATGTGGATTAGTGACTGTAACAAGTGTTCCCTTGTTTCTTTTGAGGGTTAAATAAAATTTATTGCATATTTGGGTTTTGACTGGAATGTGGTTATGACTTTTTAATCAGGTTTAGAGGAGACAGAGGAAGTACACACTGAAAAAAAAAGTTTGTTCAATTTCCTTGATTGGATAGTGTACATCGGTCCCACACAATGAGAATAAGTAAAACGGACTTAATTTCCCTCTTTCCCTCAAGTAGGTATTGCTTGTCAAAATCAACATATTTCATTTACATAGGATTACTTAAAAATATTATTTTGAGCATACAAACTTTTTATCTGTTACCATAATGCAAAAATATTATGTTGTATCAATATCTTTTTTTATGTCTGAGCAACAGTATTTTGATGGATAACACCAACTTAATTTTTGATTGCCAGTATTACTTAATGGAATTGTATAATGTAAAGCCTATGTAATCATGTTCCTGGAACACATGTTACAGCTTTAAATTCTACTTAATTTTTTCAAGTTAACTT
>VUQK01041579.1:0-10667 GCA_015106715.1 Bujurquina vittata
CTCATCTCTGTGCTTGTCCTGTTGGACCTCAGTGCAGCTTTTGACACTGTTGACCATAACATTTTATTACAGAGATTAGAGCATGCTGTAGGTATTAAAGGTACTGCACTGCAGTGGTTTGAATCTTACTTATCTAATAGACTGCAATTTGTTCATGTAAATGGGGAGTCTTCTTCACACACTAAAGGTCAATTATGGAGTTCCACAGGGTTCTGTGCTTGGACCAATCTTATTTACATTATACATGCTTCCCTTAGGCAGTATGATTATAAAGGATTGCATAAATGTTCATTGTTATCCAGATGATACTCAGCTTTATCTATCCATGAAGCCAGATGACACAAATGGATCACTTTTCTAAAATCAGAAACATCCTGTCTCAGAGTGATGCTGAAAAGCTAATTCGTCTGATATTCACAACTGTGACCACTGTGATTGTTCTGCTTTTTAGCAATAAGCTGTGCAAGCGTGCAGTGGGCTTTAATTGTATGTGGCTGCCTTATAATGCTAATGCAATATCCTGTGATCTGGAGGTGTCTGCTGTTCACTAGTTTTCATAGCTCTGCCAATCTTTGCAAAGATTCATCTCTTCCAAAGTCAGTTCTCTTTTGGAGATTCTATTTTTTTCAGTTAAAATATCTTCACCATGACCTGCCCAGCTCAGATGGCACTGATGTTATGTAGTTACAGAGATGTAAAACACGATGGATATAGTGAGATATGCTGCAATTCATTTTTAGTTGGATCTGTAAAAAAATACTCTGCACAGAAATCTTTGGAGATTTCTTTGGAGATTCAAAAATTTCATTTTGAGATTAGTTTATGTGACAGCTATCGAAGATCCTGCAACCTGGTGAAGAACTAGAAAAATGGCGAGTGTATTATTAGAATAATCCAAGAAAATTCCAATTAAATGGAAAACTTGAAAATTCAACACCTTCCGTACTGCTTTGCAACACAAAGTAGCAAACCTGGATTTCCCCGGGGAGATTTTGTGTGTTTGAGTGTGTACCTTTCTGCGAGGCCTCTCTTGGTCAGGCCTGATATAGTGATGGGGTCAAAAGGCTCCTCTGTGCCAGAGATGGTGATACCCAGAGGGCCTCCATAGCGCTTCAGTTCCACTGTGTATATGATGCTGCCTGATGTCTCCTGCTCATCTGATACACACAAACACACACGTGCACACACATTATTCTAGTGTTTCAAGTCTGAGGAGTACATTATACCGTCTGATGGATGCTTCTTATCTGACACACACACACACACACACACACACACACACACACACACACACGCACACACGCACGCACGCATGAAACACTTCAGGCTCACTAAGTGATACTGGATCGCATTACCTGCTCATTGAAGATGCACACACACAAACACACTTCATTCTAGAAGTAGGTCAAAAAGCTTCTTGAGACTGTACTGGTGAGGAAGACACAGTTTCCATGGTAACCAGGGAAAAGACTGCCTTGTCATCACAGAGCACGAGCATCTCTACGTTATTGCTCGTGTGTGTTTGTGTTTGTGATTACAGTCTCATAATTGACCATTATTACACAATCCCTCCCTCCCTCTGTCTGTGTGTCTGTTTGCATCACATCATATAAGTTTTAAGTGTTTATGCATTCACACAATCACAAAACTGTCAACACGTGACTTTGACCACGCACAAGGGTCCCTAGCTGGATCAGGACTCAGTCAGGCTGCTGTTTGTTGGACCCACATTGGGTCACAACACAGGAAAACATCCTTTTTGTCTACACACAAATGTTTGATTTATGTTTTAATTTATAATATAGTTTTATTGTTTCACGCTAGATTTTCATTTTTCAAATAGCTTCAACAGTGCTGAATCTTTGATCCAGACCAGTTTGTTTTTGTAGGCGTCTCAGCACCACCGTGTGGTCAAACCCTGTTAGTGCACGCCTCTTTTCTGGCAGCAGCTGAGCTGATGAACACAAGTTTGACTCAAACAGGCCTCTTTGCAGGTCTGAGCTCAGTTATCACATTTACAAAAGCAACACTCAGAGAACGATATTTAAAAAGATACCTGAGTTGTCTTCATCTTTACGTATTTTCAATTTGACGAGTTCCTCACACTGCTGGAGGATCTGCTCCGCATCATCTTTGGAACAGTTTTCCAGTCTGATATTGTCAATAGCCAAGAGCTTATCTCCAGGCTCCAGAGTTCCTGTTCTGGAGGCGAGAGATGGAGAGCGTGAGAGAGGAGAAGAGACAACGGAGAGGACACAAGACGCTCCATTCACCAGTGTTCATCACTCAATATCAGAGCTCAATCAGCAACATTTAATATACCCTTTGGAGTATATGACATGACATATTTTGTTCCTAAGCATGCAAACGGCTGCAAAATTAATACCCCACCCTTTAAACAACAACAACACCAAAACAACAACACCTTGGTCTTGAGACCTCGCTCTGCAAGTCTTTGGAACTCTAATTATACAAATTATTATATAAAATAGTGGTACACTTGTAGGTACACTTATTCAGCTGAAAAAAACAAACAAACAAGTAATTAAAAAAGTAATTTAACAATGACAGTAGAGCCTGTAAAATACCTGTGAGCCATGCTCCCCTTCTTGATGTCAGAAATGATGAGGGGCTCTCCTGACTTCTTACTGGCTGTGGAGGAAAATAAGAATTAGCAGCAGCAACAACAATCAGGTAATAATTTAAAAAGTCCAATAATATCTCCTTTATACGCTCAACAGGCAATATTCTGCATTGCCCCGTCACTCAGGGTGAGCCCAGCAGCTCCGCGTCATTGGAGGCTGTGGCTATTCAGACAGAAGATGGCGATGTCGCACCATTCTCTCCTCTCAGACGCTGCCAGGCAGCAACCTGCTGCACACCGTTTAAATTAAAATAACGGCTCATTCTTTCATTTTTAAGAAACAGCTATCCATACATCAGAGTTAACATGAGATTATCATCAGAAATCATTTACAAAGGGACAACACCGGAAATCACTTTTTGGCACAACAGCTGTGAAAAAGAGAAAATGATGGATTTCCTTGAAAATTTGATTCATAAAAACATAAACAACACAGACTGTTGGCCATAAATTCACAACACTACCCTGTCATATGCAAAGTGCTGATGCCAATATGTGACCCACCTGCCACCGGGACACAAACTTCAATGCAAGAGCGTTAAATATAGGTCAGAGTAATGAGCAATATCACAAACTATCCACCTCTGATCACCAGTTTTCACTCACGTTTTATATAAATAAATATAAATATATCTGTTATTGCTGCAGCCCCGCTGCAGTCCCTTTGGGCAGTGGGCCACACTTTGGGAACCACTGCTCTGCAGTATTGCGACTGTGTCTCAGTCACTGTGCAGGACCGGTTTGCAGAAGTAAGAGATTTTAGTTTTGACCCCTGATGGCTGATCTAAAGAGGAATTAGAGAGTAAGAGAAAGAACTAATCTGTGCATAATTACTATGAGTCACAGTTTCCTCCGGTGTTCTCCCCTCGTCTTCCAGCAGGCGAAGGGTGTATGTTCCACTGAGTAAGTGTAACTGAGGATCCCAAATAGGTACACAAAAGCAGGTTTTCCCTGAGGATTTGGTGACAGCATTTATACATGCAGTCAAGAAATCTTCAGCAGCTAGAGATCAGTGCTTGATGCAGCAGACCGTCGGTAATATTTCCAGGTACAGAGAGCACAATGACACATTAAATAACATTAAGTTGAGGCTCAAGGTCCTAGACATCAAAAAAATCCCATATTGTCTTACAAAATAATTCAATGCAGTGAACAATTAAAAAAAGAAGCTGAGCGCGGTCTGCTCATTTTCATCCACACTGAGCTGAGGGAAAGTCGCAGGGCCAAGGTCACCGTCTTCAATCAGGTTTTCTTTAAATATTTAAAAATGTGTCAGCTTCAGGGTTCTCCTGTCGCTGAGTTAATGCTCAGTGTGGTACACTGAAATATACACGCATTCCAGCGCAGGTATAATTAAACAGTGAATGTGGGTCGTTCCCAGTGAAGCTTTGCAGATGCTGTTAGCGGGTGATGAATTACTTTCTCCATAAGCACTCTTGACTGGCAGAATATTACCAACTCTACTGGGTGAATGCTCAAGCGCACACTTGGCATTTTTGATTATGAACCTCTGAAATATTTTAAATGCTCTGCATGCACGGATCATTGCACCCATGCACTCCTGTTGAACATCTCATCTAAAAACCACGTCTTTGGGAAGGTTCTGTGGACCCTGAAACAACTTTATTCCCAGCGAGCCCCAAGAACACACAGTGAGGTTGACCAGGGATGTTAGGAGATGATGCTCAACAAACTAGAAAAACTAGACCTGACTCTGTGCATGGACATATAGACTAACACCAATCTATAAAGTTTAAAGCTCCAGTTTCTCTTCTTCATTGTGGTGGCACCAGGGTAATCAGCAATGCAGATGTCCTAGACTCTCCCAGGCCAGAAGAGATATCATTTCTCCAGCGAGTTCTGGGTCTACCCTTGGATCTCCTCCCAGGCTGGAGAATCTCCTGGAGAATGCCCAGGAGGCATCCTGATTAGATGCCTGAACTACCTCAGAGGATTTCTTTTAATGAGAAAGAGCACGAACTATACTGTGAGCTCCCCTAAAAATTTGGGACCTCTGCCCCTAATGTGGGGATTACACTAGGTTGTGAACACAGACACCACAGATGAGCAGCCATCCCAGTTATTCTATTATTGAAGTGCATGCATAGTTATAGTGTCTGAGCCCAGCAGCTCAAGCAAAAAAGAAAACATGATTTTGACTACTTGTAGCGAGGATCTCATTCTTTTGGTCCCTGCTCGTGACCATCGGTGGAGTTGGAGCATAAGTGGACCAGTAAAACCAAAGTATTTCCTTCCCTCTCAGCTCTCTCTTCTCCACAATGTTCCAGTGAAGGGAAGTTTAGAGCTTAGTTAAAACATCACTGCATCATGGAGAGTTTCCTCAGTTGGAACTAAGTGGCTTAGCTCTAACTGAGCTCCATAATAATAAATGGCTGCACGGATGATGTTGAAGGTGCAATCAGAAAGACAAACATATCTCTACCATTTAATAAGCAACGTTGGCGTTTGCAGCTCAGCTTCCCTGTGGCCTGGGTTACCATGTAAAAAAAAAATGATGTGGGTGGTCTGGTGAAGTTTAAACAGTCTGCCAGCAGCTGTTCAAAACAAAAAGCAGATGATATGAAAGATGCTTTAAATGTCTTCCTACCGCTGATGGTGAGCCCCAGCTCCACTCCTCTTTTCTTCGGCAGTTTGACGTGGAACGTCCCGCTGCTAGGCACCACTGATTCTGCAACACAGACACACAAAAACTGCGACTGTAAACACTCAGTGTTTGCCTTTAAGACTCGTAACGCTAATTCTACCAATAAAACAAGTCAAGCTTTAAGCACTGAAACCACTTCAGACTTTCTAACACTTCTCATGGATCTGCTGCTTCTCACTCACCAACTAACTGTTGCTATGTACTGATACTACAGGCGAGAGGAAAAAAGCAGAAAATTGTTTATTATTGTCATTTGTTAGGAAATAAATGAAGAAAATCAGCTATGAACATTAAACCATTAGCTGTGCATGTGCCAGATTATGTTGTCAAGTGAAATATCACTTGGTGAATTTGTAGCATCCATGTTCAGGGTTAATGTCACCATTTCTAATGAATGTAATTCGTATTCTTTTATAGAATTATGAGCTTTATTTATTCCCCAATTAATTGCTGCCCATGCAACTCAATCGATCAAACAGTGTGTGGATAGGTGGTAAAAATGTCAGTCGTTTGAATGTTACCAAAGCTCTGAGTACTTAACTATAAAGTACTTTATCATAAGCTCTTACTACACTCACTGCTGTAAACACTATTGGGTGGCTGTATAATTTAATTCCCCTCAGAAATTAATCTGAGTTTAGAAGCATCTTACAGAATGGAATCTACTGTGATTTTTCTTTTACAGAGAAATCCAAACTAAAGACAACGAGTCCCTGCTTGAAGAGCTCCATCTCACCAGCATCTCTGTGCAAATGTGTTTAAATTTGCTCATCAAACAAAACTGTGTTGTGTAGCCAATAATCATTAAAGTGTCTCTTGTGTGAAAAGGTGCTGAACCCTCACAAATTACCAAGCAATGTGTGTCACGATCATGCAGTCCATATCTGAGACTGCGCTCACAAACCTGCTACATCGAATTCAATTTCCAGTGTGACCTTATTGGTCAACGCAGCATCTCGGAGAAGCTGATTGGCTTCCTCGAGTGTTCCGTCTTCTGTGGGGATTCCGTTGATTGACAGGAGACGGTCTCCTACCTGCAGCAGGCCACACCTACAATAAACATGAACATGGCGAAGTCAGAGCCTGGGCATCAAAAGGTTTATGTTTTGAGACCTAAAATGCAAAACTCCTTTCAATGTCAGCCTAAAAGAAACACAAACGCTGCACAGAGTAAAAACACAAGCGATGGTGAAACAAACTTCTCTGTGTTACAACAGTTAAATGTACTTAGTGACGTTCA
This sequence comes from Bujurquina vittata, assembly GCA_015106715.1. Taxonomy (NCBI): domain Eukaryota; kingdom Metazoa; phylum Chordata; class Actinopteri; order Cichliformes; family Cichlidae; genus Bujurquina; species Bujurquina vittata. Next base: position 6,550 of record VUQK01041579.1, read on the forward strand.
TGGGGAAAAGCACAGAATTAGGGTGGGTTATAGGGGGTTAAACATTTCAATCTCTGACAGCAGCCAACGTAAGATAATTATTGACAAATGGAAGAGAAATGATTTCAATTTTTTGGTTTGTGTTTTTAAATATCACAGGCATGTACAGTAGTACTGGCACTGGCAGCATTAGGCAACAACTGGGACCCTACAGAGGTTGCACAGATAATCCAGCTCCTCCAGGACGGCGCATCAGTGCGTGCCATTACCAGAAGCTTTGCTGTGTCCCCCAGCACAGTCTCAAGAGCATACGGAGGTTCCAGGAGACAGGAGAGCTGGACTGGACCATAGAAGGTCCTTAACCCATCGGTGCTCCTTTGTGCAAGACGGAACAGGATGAGCATTGCCAGAACCCTCCGAAATGACCTCCAGCAGCCACTGGTGTGAATGTCCCTGACCAAACGATCAGAAACAGACTTCATGAAGGTGGCCTGAGGGTCCGACGTCCTTTACTGGGCCCTGTACTTACTGCCCAGAACCATGGAGCCCATCTGGCCTTCGCCATAGAATACTAGAATTGGCAGATGAGAGCAGGTTGACCCTGAGCACATGTGACAGATATGAAAGGGTCTGGAGAAGCCGTGTAGCACATTCTGCTGCCTGTAACATCGTTCAGCACGACCGGTTTGGTGGTGGGTCAGTGAAGGGCACACAGATCTCTACAGATAGGCAACGGTGCCCTGACTGCCATTAGGTATCAGGATGAAATCCTTGGGCCCACTGTCAGACCCTAGTGCAGTGGTTCCTGCTGCTCCACAACGATGCCCGGCCTCATGTTCCTGGGGGATGAATGAACTGATGCCATTGACTGGCCCCCACCCTCGCCTGACCCAAATCCTATAGAAAACCTCTGGGGGGTTAGGTTTCGGTCAATCCGATGCAGCCTGCCACATCATGTTTTTTCACTTTGATTTGTCGGGATGTCTTTGAATTCCGATCTCTGGAGTTTGACCATTCCATTAAACAATGTGAAATCCTTTCATTCCTACCACATTACCCGGTCCAAATCAATAAATATCCAGCTTGAATTTTTCCCCTCTTTGAGATCTGATGAGTTTTCAAAGTGTTCCTTAAATTTTTTGAGCAGTAAACGTAAGTTCCTGTGTTCCATAACCATGTATCATCAACACTGGGAAGAGGGCCAGTGCTAGGTAGGGGTTCTGTTTTTATGTCTGCTGTATGATCTCCTGGCTCTGGGCGGGGTGGCGCTTCATTCTGGGTGATGGTGCTTGGTTCTGGGTGGGGGATGATGGGTCCTGCCTGCTTGTCTTTGTGGCTCTCCCTTGATTCACCCCTCGTGTGGTGGGGGCCCGGGGTCCTCCTTGAGGGCATGATGCTCTATCCATGCACCTGGCTCTCTGTGGCAGGGTGGGAAACTTCTGCTCCCCCCCTCCCCATTATCCTTGTTTAAGGGGATTTTATTGAGATGTTTTTTCACTGCCTTTGAAGGGTTTTGGATATGGGTTACGATCCCATATATGTCTTCACAAATAGTTGGCTAATGATGTATCAGAAGAACACCAGGTGACAGGTGTCTCTAGGAAACCGGGAAATACATTCCCAAGGCCGTTACAAAAGATAAATAAAAACTGTGGCTTTTATTTTTTATCGAACTTGCAGCTTTATTTCAAAGTTCTGCTGTCATTGTGGAGTGCTAAAACAGTTATTTGGTCACGAGGACAAGCCATAGTAGCACGAGACAAAGGTTTCAAGAAGTATCCGAATGGCTCGCTCAGGCTGTACTACACTCAGCATCACGCTCACAAAAGCTGTCACTTTCTCCTGCCTGAAATAAAGCCCGTTTGTCTCGCTATTGTCTGTGCCTGTTTAATACGATTACCTTCAGGGTCAAAATGGTCCCAAAGGGAGAATAAGAATTCGAGCATTTATGTTTACCAACTGTCAGGAGCTGCCCTATCTGGATTTTTTTTCCCTTCAATTTGTTTTACAGACAGATGACAGGAGAAGAAGCTTACGACTCCCCGCTGTGTTACATATCACATTATTTTTAGATACTGAGGCTTTCATGCTGCTGTTTAGCTATTATTTCCAAAATACACCAACCCCGGCTCCTCATTCAGTTGAATGACTGTTGGACTGAAATCAAAGCACCCTACCTGTGACTGTTAAAATCAGGAATTATGAACCATTTCTGCTCATATATCCTCCTGTGATTTTAGGGTTTGAAAACCCCGCCTGACAGAATAGGACGGCTCGTTGAGCTTCTGAAACAATTGAAAAAACAAATGCAATATGTGGGTAAAGCAAAGGCAGGTTTACATGTGGGACTTTGAAACACAAAACTGGCTACGGATATACTAAAAATAAATATTGAGTGTATTTAATTAATTATTGGTAAATTGGAAGATGTATCTCTAACCGCAGGCATACAAAGGCGGCCGGGATTTGTTTATTTTGATATAGATTATTGGTCCACTGACCTAAAATAAAAGTCACGTTCCTTTTTGTTATGAAGTTATTACAATCAAATTATTGAAATTATTAGTTATATCCTTCTAAACCAAGGAGACATGAAGATGGAGTGTTTTTGTCTCAGCATCATGTAGCTGGTAGATTTTCAGGTCATGCAGGTTTTTCTTTAATCTGAATGTAACACACACACACACACGGATGAGTCACTGCGTCTTCCATTAAGTGAGTGGGTGGCTTGTATTAATATACAGTCAGACATCTTCATCATGATTTGAGGATAAAATGGTCTGCCATAGCTCTCATTCCTCATATTCTCTCCTCCATTTCACATTAATTGTTCAAAGACTGTCTCACCCCCATCACCGTCATATTAATCCTAATAATTTACTTTACATCATTGCTTATCTTCTAACCTGAACTGAAACCAAATGATAAAAGGTGTTTTCATAATGATGGCGTAGGGTGTAAAATAATGTCGCTCGTACGTGTTCATAACCAAATTCAGTATGCACGCTAAATTTAATCAGCATCATAAATCTCTGTTTAATCCACCGGGTTGATCGCTAGTCTTATTTAACTGCCCCGTCAAATTCACATCATCAGGATATGAACGGGTGTTTAAGTCAGATTCGCAGAGTTTCTGAATTTGTGTGGCAACTGCAAGTTTCAGTTACAACAAAGTTTTAACAATCTGCCTTCAAACTGCTGTTGCATACGTGGCCCGTGTCTCTCCTGCTCTCTTGTGTAAAAGCTCCTCTATTCTGTTGCCTTTTGTTACCACACCAGCGCGTGACCTTCCACTTTAATTGCTCACTGTGCATTTGCAATTTTACACTGAAAATGAAATGTACTTTTTTAACGTTCATCTGTATGTACGGCGCTGCCTCTTGGTGGTTTGGGGAGTATATATCAATTGCTGGCAAACGACTGTTTTAATATTACTCTATGCCACTTTCATTAGGGGCCAAATGAAGCAAGGAAGTACTGCAACATAACTAGTTTTGCTGATTTGAAATATGGGAAATAAGGGTCATTTTTTTGGCCCCTTTCAATTTCAGGACTAAACATTAAATGTAGAAAACCTTTAGTGCTGCAATATACATATTTTAAATTATACTAAATGGTCCAACATTTACAAAACAAGTCTCCCAGCATTAGCAGCACTAATGGAAAGTAATTACAGGTTAAACCCTTAAAGGAGCCCCACCGGTCGCTGCTGCACCAGACTTATACTTTTAAAGGCTATAAGTTGTAATTCAGGATGGTTAAAGGGGTTTATTCGGATTCACACTGTCAAGCGGAAAGAAAGGTACTTATTGATTCCTCCAGAGTGGGCAAAGGGAAGCTAGCTAATTAGTGTTGTTGGTGTGGGCGCTAATGGAGTAGGGAGTGCGGCCTGGGGGTCCCGAAACACACCCACCACTTAGAGAGGCTGATAATATGACGGAAACATCAATCAGTGGACGCAGACATATGCACGCCGTCACGATGCAGACAACAGAGAACTCACACAGAGACGTAAATGAAGCTGTGACCAAATTGCAGAGCAACAGACGACACGCAGAAGACTCTGAACGCGCTCATACCTGCATGTCAGTATTCAGAAACCCCTAGCTACGCTCATGCACGGAAATGCTAAAAAATAT
>VUQK01041579.1:10687-21656 GCA_015106715.1 Bujurquina vittata
CAAAATATTTAAACACCCACACATAACACACAGCTGAGCAAAGCTGTTAATACACCACAACATCAGTCTAACACACCCACCCGCACCAACACTGACATTCAAATGCACACAGGAAAGCAAAGCTCTGTTAATGCAGCATTAAAGTCAGCATCTGTCCTCACAAAAACAGAAAGCCATTCGTACAGTTGTTGTACAACTCCAAATTTTTTTTTTACACAAATACAAGCGGGCATCCTGTTACAAAGCTCTCAAATAACACACCTATATTACACAACGCTGTACCTGTGAGGGCCGTCACTGGCTCTGTCTACCAGTATTATATTAATCTCACCTCAAAGCACGTTTTTCTAGACCTGCTTTTATAGGAAGCGCTCCCATTTTGGAAGCCTGTTTCTCACTGTTGGAGCATTGACATGCAAAACAGATGTTGGAGTTTTCATGTGTTACTCCACCATCCAAAGACATGCATATTAGCACAAAAATGCACAAAAATGGAGGGAAAAAAGAGAAAGTAGTTCAATATTTTATACAGGTGCTGCAACGTTTTCTACATTGGGTCATATTTGACTTGTATCTATTAAGATGGGTTTTAGAGCCACCAGTGATGGTCAGATCAAGGAAAATGGTGATTTTAGGGAATCTTGAAACTTTGCATGCCATGTCTTCATGGGAAGTAGTGACAAAGTTCAGCTAGAAGCAGCATGTCAGTAAGCACTATAGAAATTACATTTACACCTGCAAGCACAAATACTCACAAAGCAATAAAATAATCAAAAACAAGACCCGTTACTATTCTGCGAATAACGAAAATATCAAATAGATGTAGAGGTCAGGATAACATTTAATAAAAGAAACCCATTCAGCACACGTCTTATTACCTTCTGCAAAACTATTTTGGCCCTAATTTGGAAGCCTTGTCCTAAACTTTTATCCAAATACTTTTAGTCAACTCTGGGTTGGTAAAGATATTCCAGCAAAAATCTTTTTTCAATCTTACCAATTCTCGTTAAATCAAAACAATTTTACGCATGCTGTAAGAGACTATGATCTCACATTTCTACAAATGCATTTTGGTAAGCACGTGCTAGAACTGCCAACATTTCCATGGTAAACAAATTAGAGCAAGTGCATACTGTACTCTTGTACAAGGGCGTATGCAACATAATGCCGTATAGTCTATAACAATACGCCAGACATAATGCTTAAAATACTTAGAAGGCCTTCACATCATATTATACTCGTGTGTACAGGAATATTACTACATCATGCAAACATACAATATAATCTGCTGATATCAATGCATTATATATAACATCACTATAATCACAAGTGAACCATATATAAAATATTGCCGAGCAGTGGGTATGGCTTTAATAGTGTTCAAAGCCATAGTCTGAACCATTTATGGCCACAAGTCATCTCTGACCAACATGTCAGACAATGATCAGCCAATCAGAAGTTGGCATCACGGACTGATCAATACGGCTGCAGCCTAGAACTGATGTTGCTATGAATACACTGGCTCTTGGCCTTGAAATGTTCCCCAGTTTCTCACTATCAGCTACTGCCAGCTGTTCACTGACCTACAGTAGGTCAGTTGTTAGATATGGAAAATCACCACCTTCTCCATTTCAGTCAAGTAGGTATAACCAATCACAGCACAGCGTGATCACGTGTTTATGCCAAGCCAAGCAGACATGAGAAAGAAGCTGCATATCATCAGCATATATTATAACATTAGCAGCCTGAAACCTTCCATGTTGTTTACCCTCGACTTCACACAAACACAGCTAAAGTGTATAAAGGGTACTGAACATCCAGGAATATAATTTGGTGTTGCACAGCTTTGCAGGGTTAAAAGAAAGTGCCAGATTTCAGGGCTCAAATCCTTGTGGTTCTGGAGTCTACACACCGCAAAGGTAAAACCTCACGGACAGTCCCACCGGATTGACGGATGGTATGAAGACTTCCCACCTGCTATATTTAAAGGAGGATTAAAAAAAAAAGAATCCATTTATCCTGAGCTAACTGGGAATAAACTGAGAGCCAACTTAGATTAAAACAGAGATCTTAAGAAGTCTCGACTGCTCCTGAATGCCCCCCAGAACTGCTCCACAGCCTTGCTCTTGGGCTGGGTGATCCCCAGAACGCTTTACTTGTTTTTGGGAGCATCCATCAGAAGCCCCTATCCAGGAGTTCAACTCACATTTCTGTCAGAAATACAGCAACATTCCAAGGGAGGCTTGGGACAATGAGTCCAAATGGTCCATGTTCCACACCTCGCTTGCTAAGGTGGCTGTGAGGAGCTGTGGCCATAGGTGTTTAGTGCTGTGGAGTGCATGCGTTTGCAGTTACTGGCGGGTCAAGTGGAGGGCAGCTCTGGCACTGGTTGAAGCAAAAACTCAGATGTGGGAGGAGTTCAGTGAAGCCATGGAACAAGAGTTTTTTTCATCCGAGAGGATATTGTGGCAAACCGCCAGACAGACTCACACTGTACAAGGCGGGGACGAATGTGGCCTAAACTAACAATGTTGTCAGGTGGTGGAAGGAAGTATCTTCTCAACTCCACTGACAAGCCGTCTTTCAGGGGAACACTGCCATTCAGTTAGACTCATTACCAGTGGGTGCTGGACTCAGCTGGGATGCCCTTTGTCTCTAATTCTGTTCATAATATTAATTGACAAAACTTCTAGGTACAAACAAGGAGCAGAATGTGTCTGATTTGGTGTCTCATGATGTTGTGTCTGCTTTTTGTTCTGCTGGTTTCGTCAAACAACAACCTCCAGCTTACACTGTGGTGGTTTGGAGGTGAGTGTGAAGCAGCTGGGCTCAATCTGAGGCCATGGGTCTCAGTTCTAAAAGGGTGGCAAGTATCTTGGGGTGCTGCTCAGGAGTCAGAGAAAGGGGGAGTGGAAGATTAACATATGGTTGTTGCAGTGTATTCATTGTTGCGGATACTGAACCCGTCCATTGTAGTAAAGAGAGCCAAATATGAAACCATATTGGCTGATCTACAGTCCTACCCTCACTGGCATGATCTCTGGATACTGACACAAAGAATAAGATTGCAGACTTGGGAGAGGATTAGACCAGAGACACTACTCTCCCCCACTGAAAGGGAGCCAGTTGAGCTGGTATGGGCATCTCGCCAAGATACCTCCTGTATGCATCCCAGGTGAGGCCTTTTGGGCATGTTTAGCTAGATGGAGGAGAATGGGAATGTCCAACCAGAAGAGCTGGAGGAGGTGGCAGGGGGGAAGGAGGTCTGGGTGCTTCTTCTTAGACTGCTGCAGATGGATAATTTAGCCTTCAGATGTCACCATGTGGTGTGGCCAGGACATGTACTTAGGTTGAAAATAAAAGAGACTTTATTAGTTAAAGCAAAAGTTTAAAATGTACAAAAAAAGGAACACCAACAGGCATCCAGAGCAAACAGAACAATGAGGCGACAGAGTTCAACAGGAGGATGTGAAAAAGAGCAAAGGGAGAGACCAATTAGGATTTGCATTTCCCAAACTGTACATCCTCAATTCCTCTCCTTGCATCCTTGCATCTTAGTCCTTCCCACCAGAGATGCAAGGGGAGGAGAAAAGGAAGAGACAGGAGGCTAGAGGAGCTGAGGGAACAGGGATGTAACTTAGTGAGGCATCCTTGCCTCAGAGCCTCATTTGGAAGCAATGTCAATTAAATTTGACGTTTGACACGACCGCATCATAACGAGTATCGTTATAGCTGTAAACGACTGCTGTATTTTCGGATCTCAGAAGTAACAGTGCTCACGGCATGTTTGTATTTAGGGCCACTTTTAATCAAATTCCCAACATGACACAATGCGATTGGTTATACTTTTTTAAATTATATACACAGTAACCATGAAGGGCAGAAAGTTTCATCATCAGTGAGTTATTTCCAGCTGTGTGCCACTCCTCTTTCAGACAATGAACGGGAAAACACTTCTACAAATTATACACCCGTGCACTATTTAAGCCCTCTGACAAGCCACTTCTCTCCTCTGTGCTCTTTCTTGCAGATGCATTTAGGAACTGAAACATCCTTAAATGTAACATGGGTCACTGACAGGAAGAGAGCGGTGACTGAGGCACAAATTAGGGACATGGGAAACGCCTGTGAATATATTTCCACAAAGGACTTATTATTAGAAGACACAGGTGGAAACAAGGCCAGGTGCAAACAATTGATCACAGATGAAAATGATGGTGGGGCAGACAATGGAAGGCCAAAATAAAAGCATCAGACTAAATCTGAACTTAGATTTATGCTCACAGTGGGCAAAATGTGCCTTTGCCCACTGTGCCGAGTCAACATGTGTGCTCACCTTTCTGCAGAGCTGTCAGGCTCTATGAATCGGATAAGTGGTGGTGCTGACAGCGTTTCGGTGGCAAATATTCCTCCCTGTAGCTGTACACCGAAACCATTCAGTGGGTCACCTGTTAAGACAACCTCACTGGTCTCTACGTGAACCACCTGACCACCTGGACCCACCGAACTAGAGGCCAGGGACACTAAAAACACACAGGCACACAGATTACATTTATTTTCATCCCTTCTGAGGAATTAAATCATCATGCACCCGCACAAAGAAATGGAACCTACGGGAGCTCTTGTGCTCTTTCTTCCTCTGCCGCCGTTTGAGCAGCGAGTTACGAGGACTCATGGGAACAGTGGGTCTGGGCAGCGTGCTCGAGCTCTGGCTGCTGGGGCCAGAGGTGGTTGTGGAGGCAGGAGAGAAACTGGCTGATACAAGAGCTGCAAAAAAGAGAAAGTTTATTTTTAATACCGTATTACATCGGGAATAAGTTGGACATAAAGAGTTAAATCAGTTACTTCATCTGGGAAACGAAAAACGACAAAGAATCAGAGCACAGGATAAATACAGAAAACATGAATATGTCAAGTAAAATTGAATTTCTCATTTAATGCTACTGTGTGTTGTCTCACAGCTGCAGGGTACTGCGTTGGCCCTTCCGTGAGGAATCTGTGTGCTCTTCTTGCGCCTGTTGCCTGTCACATTTCAAGATATTCTTATGCTTAAATCACAAGATGAGATTTCCTGCAGATACAGATGAGGCTTCACACCGCTTTAAACGGCCTCCACATTTAGCGCACTTTAGCCACTCCACCAGGCGGCATTCATGGCATTTCTCATTTACTCTTTCATAGACTCACTTTACCGGCCTGCCATCATCACCTAGCTCAGTTTAATGTGGAAGAGGCACTGATCAAACCTCTAATGCTGCTACTACTGTGACAACCTGAAGGATTTTAGCCGTCGGACACTCCGAACAAGTCGTTTTGTCGGAGCATCTGTGTTTGTGTTCTTACACTTGCAGTAGTCAAGGCTGTTGATTGTGTTGTTGTTGGAGGCGGTCCACGATTTATTGAGGGTGGAACTTGTGTTGCAGAGGGTGGAGTTTGGAGGGTGACAGTAGTTAACACAGGGGTCCCAGGAGTGGGGATGGTCCGACTTCTGAACCTTGACTGTAACACACACACACACACACACACACACACACACACACACACGCAATGCAAAATGCACATTGAATTTTATTACTTCTAAGAACACTGCTAACCTTTACACCAGCACTTCCATAATTTTAACCTTAATCAAAACAAAGGCATGAATTTAACATTAAATACTAACCTTGTGTGAACTACTTTTTTTTTAGTAAATCTCTAAATCAGCCCATTAAATGGCTGCCATCAGGGTCAATCATTCTCAAAGATATAGCTAGGAGGCATCATATCACCATATCTGCTGTTTGCCACAAAGGTGAGTTATCCATTCTTATGACTAAGAAGAAAGTAATGCAAATGCTACAGAAGTGCAGTTTATTAATGCAGTTGGTGCAAAAGTCCTGCAGAGACAATGTCAATTAAAACATATAAGTTTATCCAGAGATTCTGACACAATAATTCATTTATACCCTATAACGTGGGTATACTACAGGCATGATATTGACTCTTTAGGGCTGTTTTCAGAGGCAAGTCCTGCTATGTGTCCAACCAACTGTTGTAACCTCATCTGACACTCTTGCCTCCTTTATTATCCAGATTTGAGCCCATGAACTTCATGTAATCCTGATTGTCCTCGGCTGTCACAGATATCCACCGTGCATTCTTTATATAAAACCTATTTTTAACTGCTTGTTGTCTAGCTAGTTAGCTGTATATTATCTACCACCCCCCACGCCACTGTGAGGTTAGACTTAGATGTTTTCTTCATAGAGCTCTGGAGACTATCACTTCATTTGGCCCCCCCACCCCGGACCAACATAGCCAACGAGGTCACCAGCACATATTTCCACCATCCGCTCAGACCAACATGATGCCATTGCTGCAGATTTGTTGGCTACACATCCACATTGTGAATCTCCTGTTCCACCACATGCCAGAGGTGCTCTATTGGATTGAGATCTGGGGGTTTTGTGGAGGCCATTTGAGAACAATGAAGAAACCAGTTTGAGATCATTTGAGCTTCAAAGCTCACATTTGGCTGTTGGCCATCAGAAGATGGCTGACTTTTTTGAAGGGGATGGTCATGGTCAGCAACAACACTCAAGACAAGCTGTGGCCTTCAAACATTGCTCAGCTGGTATTAAGGGGCCCAAAGTGTGCCAAGAAAGTATCCCCCACACCGTTGTACCACCACCAGCCTGAACTGCTGGGACAAGGCAGGATGGCGCCATGCTTTCACTATCAAAATGACAAGACTGGCGTGGTCTGATCGAATCTATGAGGTATTTTTTCCCAGAGAACTCGTACTCACTGGATATTTTCCTCTTGTTCAGACCATTTGCTGTAATCCCTGGAGTTAGTTGTGTGGGAAAATCCCAGCTGACTTTGCCACACACCTTTCTGTTCCAGCCTGGTTTGAATTTCTTTAGGTCATCTTCACCATGTCTTCATCCCTTAACGCACCGACTTGCTGCCGTGTGATTGGCAGATTAGATATTTGTGTTACACACATGATACTGTAGCATGACACTGTTTTAATCGTTCAGTGCAGCTAATGATAGGTTCAGCTTGACGCATTCATTTATCAGACTCGACAAATTTGTGAGTCTGACTGATAATCTGTGATAAAAAATGATACAAAAAAATTGGTCAGTTGAACACACATGCCAACCAATCAGGTGATTTTCCAAAAATACCAGCTACAGTATATAGGAATCCATAATTCATTAACTTATCATACAGCATTCCATCCTAACTCATTTCATTGTCACTTCGTTGGTCTGTAAAGAAGTGGCTGTAAGCGACTTTCAGCTGCTCCCTTTGTCATAAGGGGTCACCGCAGCAGGTAGCGCCGCATGTTTGATGCCAGATGCCCAACCGCAAAGAGGATTTGTGTCTCCAGCTGGAATCAAACCAGTGAGCTTTTGCTTGTCAAGTGAACGTGTTAATCACTACACTGTGGAGGAAGAAACATAAATAAATAGAATTTATGGTGGGCCATGGCTGTGCTCTGTTAAAGTTTCAGATATAGACGAGAACCTCTTTTGAGGAAATTCCCACTGAGAACTTAATAATGCAATCACGTCTGACAACCTGACAATCGGCGCAGCTTCCTGTGCTCTCTGCATTCACGTATCTAAACTCTGAATTTTTTTTCCAAAGCCACCCCGTGCTGCCACAACTATCCAGCAGAGCTTTTGTTTCCTTGACATGTGAGGCGGGAAGTCTGAGGAGCAGATGTGCTGGGAAACCTCGGGGTGAGATCCGCGAAGCGAGGAAACATTTTTTTTCCATCGAATCTTTCTCGGGTAAAAATGAAGTCATTACGTCCACTGAAACGCACGAGAGAGACGGGTCTTCTCACAAGAAACTGCAGCAGCAACACAAACTGTTGATGCACACAGACAAGGACACACAACAAAGTCACTTTGTATTCACACACAATACTCATCGCACAAGAGAAGATACACAAAACATGAAAACATTGGTATACACATTTGTGTCCAGGCTCCCCAAATCTAATCTATGCAGCAAGAGAATACTGAAACTTAACACTCTCTTACACACACACACACACACACACACACACACACAAACTGCAAAACCTTTAATCAGAGTGTCTATTAATAAGGCAGCAGCAAGTTAGCTGTAAGGTCTGCTGCAAGGCCATCACTATCCTAATGAGCTGTGTTCATTTTCACACACACACACTCAAATGCACACATGCACACACAAGGGCGGTCACAAAACTGTGATTAGAAGAAGGAAAGAATAAATTTAGCTTCTCGCAGACAAATGAGATGAGTGACCTTTTGTGTGAGCAAGTGTGTCTGTGCGTGTTGCGTTCGCATGCAATTCCGAGAACATCATAAAAATTTTGGCTTTTGCCACTAAAATAATCCCAGGACACAACGGAAGTGTAAAAAGGAAAGCGAGGGGAGAGGGAAAGGGGCACATAAAGAAAATAATTTGGAAATGAAAAAGGGGGAGAGCGGTTTAGAGCTGAGGTGTGTGTGCAGAATAAGAGAAGTCAAAGGAGGAGATTAATCATGGAGAAGGGGGGAGAGGAAGAGGACAAGAGAGAGGAGGAGGAGGCTGCAGGCTGAAGGCAGTTTCTGACAGCTGGAAGAGGGGTGTAATGACTTTAATTAAATCCCAACTTGTCTTTACATTCCCTGCCATTTCTATTTTCCTGGTGTTTTCATCCTGAGAGTGATCTCCTGCCCCACAAAAAGCCTCTTGAAAATAGACTAATATAAAGGTTTTAGTCTAGTTTTAATCCAGAATGTCTCATTTTAATCTCAGTTTTTAGGCCTTTCCTCTCATCCCGCCTCTCTCATCCTGTCTTGGGCATCTCTAATCCTGAAACACACCAAAGATGGACTCTACAAGTGGGTGATCATGTTGACTGCTATGTGTTTCTATTTATGCACAACATTCACTGCATGCATGTCATGTATGTCTACACTTGTCATACTTAAGCCCCCCCCCCAGCTGCAAGCATTAACATATGATAATAAAGCAGTGACTGGAATAAGCATTTACCCTCTAAATCCACTGGCACTAATTCTGTCACAGATGAAAAGCCATCACTTGGCTACGGGTGAAGAAACACTCGTTCAACTAATTAGGCTCAAAGTTGCTGCAACAGCCAAATTATTCCTCGAGTGGAGCTGTATGAAAGAGGCTGAAAGACGCCAGACTGAATGGGATTTTTTCCCTACTATGATTTGCTAAATGTGCATGGGGTGACTTAATTGATGCCATGTCTAAACACACTCTATGATTTTCACTCTGCTTTTATTCTGCACCTCAATTGATCCAAAATGGCTGCCAAATAAGGGGTGACCAGCTGAGCACCGCAAACGCTGCCACCTAATTATACAAGCTGCTGTTTAACTCAGTACAACCAGATCTGGTGGTAGTCATGCCATTGTGACACGATGATACTCTGACATGATATGACATTTTTGGAGGACAGGACCAAGTTTAAAAAAAAATAAGTTGGTCAAATTGATCCTGATTGAGAGCCTCGTGAGTTTTTAAAAGTATACTACACATGAAGCTGTGCATGGGCAGCTACACAACAGTTTTTGGGAGTCGTAGCCGTTCAAATAAGAGCACTGCAGTAGGCTGTAAAGATCATTTGACAGGTGGCTTCTTCTTGTGTCCAGCCCATAATTAGCAGTGGCTTTTCCCACATTTTATCAATTTAATCCAGATAAAAGTGCAAAGTTTTGATCACTCAAGTAATTTGTTGATGATGAGCTGCAGAAAGCAGAGAGTTTCCTGTGAAGTTGGTGGTCACAGCTGTCACACTCACCCGTGTCATGCTGCTTTCCAGTTAGCCTCGTTTGGTGCGAGGGAAGAATTTCTAATTTAACCAGTTCTGTTGTGCTTGCTAATAACTGTGTTGCCTCTAAAACCGTGCAGTGCTCTGTTGATGTCCCATCTATGGACAGCAGGTGATCCCCAGCATGCAGCGCTCCACATCTAGTACAAAAGAGACAAAGCACAAAATGTTATCACCACAATACACTGGATAAACAAAGGAATCACAAATTGTTTCGGTTTCACAAATGCCTTTTTTGTTGTTGTGCCAACACGATATAGGCTACACCCAATCTGCTTAGCTCTCGGCGTGCTGCAGCCCGGGTCAGAACGATATCGCTGCTCTTCACACAGGGGTCAGATTTTAGAAACCGACTTTGCAATCATGTGGGAGAACGTAGACCTCTGCAGTCAACCTGCTCTGTTGACTGAGGTTGTTTCGGTTCTCATTTCAGTACTGACACGGAGTTCAAGTGCTTCATGTATATTTTAGAGGCAGTCTGGAGCTGAAAGCGGTCTCCTGTCTCCTGCTGTCTGTGTTAGTTATAAGGTTGGACACAGCCTGCGTGTTTATCTCTGCCTTTTATATATTGTACAGAAATGTAACCACTTCAAATCTGTAATCCGACAGCAATTAGAGGTTGAAGGAGAAACCAGGAAGTCAAGAATTCTTTTAACAAAAACCTGAATATATGAGAGATATATTTCCTTTAATAGACATTTACACAAGTATGGTAATGTGTTAGCAATGAAACGATGCCACATCGTTTGATGGAAATCAAAATGATGCATCTGCGTCTAGAGGAGACAGATCACTCTTTTGAGGATGCCAGTGTTCACATTTTGGACCAGGACGGCAGACGGTTTAAAAGAGGAGTAAAAGAAGCCATCTATGTCCGCTGTGAGCGACCATCACTGAGCAGAGGCGATGGATTAAGTCACCAACCTTCCCCCGCTTACAATGCTGTGTGTGCACACAGACACACACTCAGGCAGAGAAAATATGGAAACTGCCCATAAAGCACTTACTGCGGCTTTAAAATATACTTTCATCCTTTAAATGTACTTTCAACGTTCACACAGATCTTGCAGGATAAATCTAAGTAAAGCTGCAACTGGCATGAATACAAACACGTGTTTGAGTGTGAACCCCCCCCCC